>JBBPBX010020232.1:8128-43584 GCA_038048925.1 Garcialebias charrua | reverse complement strand
CAGTAGTTTGGACATGTCCAGAGGAGAGACAGTAGTTTGGACATGTCCAGAGGAGAGACAGTAGTTTGGACATGTCCAGAGGAGAGACAGTAGTTTGGACATGTCCAGAGGAGAGACAGTAGTTTGGACATGTCCAGAGGAGAGACAGTAGTTTGGACATGTCCAGAGGAGAGACAGTAGTTTGGACATGTCCAGAGGAGAGACAGTAGTTTGGACATGTCCAGAGGAGGGACAGTAGTTTGGACATGTCCAGAGGAGAGACAGTAGTTTGGACATGTCCAGAGGAGAGACAGTAGTTTGGACATGTCCAGAGGAGGGACAGTAGTTTGGACATGTCCAGAGGAGAGACAGTAGTTTGGACATGTCCAGAGGAGAGACAGTAGTTTGGACATGTCCAGAGGAGAGACAGTAGTTTGGACATGTCCAGAGGAGAGACAGTGGTTTGGACATGTCCAGAGGAGGGACAGTAGTTTGGACATGTCCAGAGGAGAGACAGTAGTTTGGACATGTCCAGAGGAGGGACAGTAGTTTGGACATGTCCAGAGGAGAGACAGTAGTTTGGACATGTCCAGAGGAGAGACAGTAGTTTGGACATGTCCAGAGGAGGGACAGTAGTTTGGACATGTCCAGAGGAGGGACAGTAGTTTGGACATGTCCAGAGGAGGGACAGTGGTTTGGACATGTCCAGAGGAGGGACAGTAGTTTGGACATGTCCAGAGGAGGGACAGTGGTTTGGACATGTCCAGAGGAGGGACAGTGGTTTGGACATGTCCAGAGGAGGGACAGTGGTTTGGACATGTCCAGAGGAGGGACAGTGGTTTGGACATGTCCAGAGGAGGGACAGTGGTTTGGACATGTCCAGAGGAGGGACAGTGGTTTGGACATGTCCAGAGGAGGGACAGTGGTTTGGACATGTCCAGAGGAGGGACAGTGGTTTGGACATGTCCAGAGGAGGGACAGTGGTTTGGACATGTCCAGAGGAGGGACAGTGGTTTGGACATGTCCAGAGGAGGGACAGTGGTTTGGACATGTCCAGAGGAGGACAGTGGTTTGGACATGTCCAGAGGAGAGACAGTGGTTTGGACATGTCCAGAGGAGGGACAGTAGTTTGGACATGTCCAGAGGAGAGACAGTGGTTTGGACATGTCCAGAGGAGAGACAGTGGTTTGGACATGTCCAGAGGAGAGACAGTAGTTTGGACATGTCCAGAGGAGGGACAGTAGTTTGGACATGTCCAGAGGAGAGACAGTAGTTTGGACATGTCCAGAGGAGAGACAGTAGTTTGGACATGTCCAGAGGAGGGACAGTAGTTTGGACATGTCCAGAGGAGAGACAGTAGTTTGGACATGTCCAGAGGAGAGACAGTAGTTTGGACATGTCCAGAGGAGAGACAGTAGTTTGGACATGTCCAGAGGAGAGACAGTAGTTTGGACATGTCCAGAGGAGGGACAGTAGTTTGGACATGTCCAGAGGAGAGACAGTAGTTTGGACATGTCCAGAGGAGAGACAGTAGTTTGGACATGTCCAGAGGAGAGACAGTGGTTTGGACATGTCCAGAGGAGAGACAGTAGTTTGGACATGTCCAGAGGAGAGACAGTGGTTTGGACATGTCCAGAGGAGAGACAGTAGTTTGGACATGTCCAGAGGAGAGACAGTAGTTTGGACATGTCCAGAGGAGAGACAGTGGTTTGGACATGTCCAGAGGAGGGACAGTAGTTTGGACATGTCCAGAGGAGGGACAGTGGTTTGGACATGTCCAGAGGAGGGACAGTGGTTTGGACATGTCCAGAGGGACAGTGGTTTGGACATGTCCAGAGGAGGGACAGTGGTTTGGACATGTCCAGAGGAGGGACAGTGGTTTGGACATGTCCAGAGGAGGGACAGTGGTTTGGACATGTCCAGAGGAGGGACAGTGGTTTGGACATGTCCAGAGGAGGGACAGTGGTTTGGACATGTCCAGAGGAGGGACAGTGGTTTGGACATGTCCAGAGGAGAGACAGTGGTTTGGACATGTCCAGAGGAGGGACAGTGGTTTGGACATGTCCAGAGGAGAGACAGTGGTTTGGACATGTCCAGAGGAGAGACAGTAGTTTGGACATGTCCAGAGGAGGGACAGTAGTTTGGACATGTCCAGAGGAGGGACAGTAGTTTGGACATGTCCAGAGGAGAGACAGTAGTTTGGACATGTCCAGAGGAGGGACAGTAGTTTGGACATGTCCAGAGGAGGGACAGTAGTTTGGACATGTCCAGAGGAGAGACAGTAGTTTGGACATGTCCAGAGGAGAGACAGTAGTTTGGACATGTCCAGAGGAGAGACAGTAGTTTGGACATGTCCAGAGGAGAGACAGTAGTTTGGACATGTCCAGAGGAGGGACAGTAGTTTGGACATGTCCAGAGGAGAGACAGTAGTTTGGACATGTCCAGAGGAGAGACAGTAGTTTGGACATGTCCAGAGGAGAGACAGTGGTTTGGACATGTCCAGAGGAGAGACAGTAGTTTGGACATGTCCAGAGGAGAGACAGTAGTTTGGACATGTCCAGAGGAGAGACAGTAGTTTGGACATGTCCAGAGGAGAGACAGTAGTTTGGACATGTCCAGAGGAGAGACAGTGGTTTGGACATGTCCAGAGGAGAGACAGTAGTTTGGACATGTCCAGAGGAGAGACAGTAGTTTGGACATGTCCAGAGGAGGGACAGTAGTTTGGACATGTCCAGAGGAGGGACAGTAGTTTGGACATGTCCAGAGGAGAGACAGTAGTTTGGACATGTCCAGAGGAGAGACAGTAGTTTGGACATGTCCAGAGGAGAGACAGTAGTTTGGACATGTCCAGAGGAGAGACAGTAGTTTGGACATGTCCAGAGGAGAGACAGTAGTTTGGACATGTCCAGAGGAGAGACAGTAGTTTGGACATGTCCAGAGGAGGGACAGTAGTTTGGACATGTCCAGAGGAGGGACAGTAGTTTGGACATGTCCAGAGGAGAGACAGTAGTTTGGACATGTCCAGAGGAGAGACAGTAGTTTGGACATGTCCAGAGGAGAGACAGTAGTTTGGACATGTCCAGAGGAGAGACAGTAGTTTGGACATGTCCAGAGGAGAGACAGTAGTTTGGACATGTCCAGAGGAGAGACAGTAGTTTGGACATGTCCAGAGGAGAGACAGTAGTTTGGACATGTCCAGAGGAGGACAGTAGTTTGGACATGTCCAGAGGAGAGACAGTAGTTTGGACATGTCCAGAGGAGGGACAGTAGTTTGGACATGTCCAGAGGAGAGACAGTAGTTTGGACATGTCCAGAGGAGGGACAGTAGTTTGGACATGTCCAGAGGAGAGACAGTAGTTTGGACATGTCCAGAGGAGAGACAGTAGTTTGGACATGTCCAGAGGAGAGACAGTAGTTTGGACATGTCCAGAGGAGAGACAGTGGTTTGGACATGTCCAGAGGAGAGACAGTAGTTTGGACATGTCCAGAGGAGAGACAGTAGTTTGGACATGTCCAGAGGAGGGACAGTAGTTTGGACATGTCCAGAGGAGAGACAGTAGTTTGGACATGTCCAGAGGAGAGACAGTAGTTTGGACATGTCCAGAGGAGAGACAGTAGTTTGGACATGTCCAGAGGAGGGACAGTAGTTTGGACATGTCCAGAGGAGGGACAGTAGTTTGGACATGTCCAGAGGAGAGACAGTAGTTTGGACATGTCCAGAGGAGGGACAGTAGTTTGGACATGTCCAGAGGAGAGACAGTAGTTTGGACATGTCCAGAGGAGGGACAGTAGTTTGGACATGTCCAGAGGAGGGACAGTAGTTTGGACATGTCCAGAGGAGGGACAGTGGTTTGGACATGTCCAGAGGAGGACAGTGGTTTGGACATGTCCAGAGGAGGGACAGTGGTTTGGACATGTCCAGAGGAGGACAGTGGTTTGGACATGTCCAGAGGAGGGACAGTGGTTTGGACATGTCCAGAGGAGGGACAGTGGTTTGGACATGTCCAGAGGAGACAGTGGTTTGGACATGTCCAGAGGAGGGACAGTGGTTTGGACATGTCCAGAGGAGGGACAGTGGTTTGGACATGTCCAGAGGAGAGACAGTGGTTTGGACATGTCCAGAGGAGGGACAGTGGTTTGGACATGTCCAGAGGAGGGACAGTGGTTTGGACATGTCCAGAGGAGGGACAGTGGTTTGGACATGTCCAGAGGAGGGACAGTGGTTTGGACATGTCCAGAGGAGGGACAGTGGTTTGGACATGTCCAGAGGAGGGACAGTGGTTTGGACATGTCCAGAGGAGGGACAGTGGTTTGGACATGTCCAGAGGAGGGACAGTGGTTTGGACATGTCCAGAGGAGGGACAGTGGTTTGGACATGTCCAGAGGAGGGACAGTGGTTTGGACATGTCCAGAGGAGGGACAGTGGTTTGGACATGTCCAGAGGAGGGACAGTGGTTTGGACATGTCCAGAGGAGGACAGTGGTTTGGACATGTCCAGAGGAGGGACAGTGGTTTGGACATGTCCAGAGGAGGGACAGTGGTTTGGACATGTCCAGAGGAGGGACAGTGGTTTGGACATGTCCAGAGGAGGGACAGTGGTTTGGACATGTCCAGAGGAGGGACAGTGGTTTGGACATGTCCAGAGGAGGGACAGTGGTTTGGACATGTCCAGAGGAGGGACAGTGGTTTGGACATGTCCAGAGGAGGACAGTGGTTTGGACATGTCCAGAGGAGGGACAGTGGTTTGGACATGTCCAGAGGAGAGACAGTGGTTTGGACATGTCCAGAGGAGAGACAGTGGTTTGGACATGTCCAGAGGAGAGACAGTGGTTTGGACATGTCCAGAGGAGAGACAGTGGTTTGGACATGTCCAGAGGAGAGACAGTGGTTTGGACATGTCCAGAGGAGAGACAGTGGTTTGGACATGTCCAGAGGAGAGACAGTGGTTTGGACATGTCCAGAGGAGAGACAGTGGTTTGGACATGTCCAGAGGAGAGACAGTGGTTTGGACATGTCCAGAGGAGAGACAGTAGTTTGGACATGTCCAGAGGAGAGACAGTGGTTTGGACATGTCCAGAGGAGAGACAGTAGTTTGGACATGTCCAGAGGAGAGACAGTAGTTTGGACATGTCCAGAGGAGAGACAGTAGTTTGGACATGTCCAGAGGAGAGACAGTAGTTTGGACATGTCCAGAGGAGAGACAGTAGTTTGGACATGTCCAGAGGAGAGACAGTAGTTTGGACATGTCCAGAGGAGAGACAGTAGTTTGGACATGTCCAGAGGAGAGACAGTAGTTTGGACATGTCCAGAGGAGAGACAGTGGTTTGGACATGTCCAGAGGAGAGACAGTAGTTTGGACATGTCCAGAGGAGAGACAGTGGTTTGGACATGTCCAGAGGAGGGACAGTAGTTTGGACATGTCCAGAGGAGGGACAGTAGTTTGGACATGTCCAGAGGAGAGACAGTGGTTTGGACATGTCCAGAGGAGAGAGTGCAGTGGAGGACTCACTGTGGAGACCCCTGAAAAGGGAACAGCTGAAAGAAGAAGGTGTACACTGACCTTAAAAGTAAAGACACGTGGTGCACAGCACCACTCCAGTAAGGACACCATAAAACAATGTTGAAGATCTGTGATGATCCATTTCTGATGAACTTTGTCTGTTAGTGTTTTTTGTTCCGTTGTCTGCAGCTGAGTCCTGCCACAACAACATCTGGGGACTCTCATTTTGACAGGGTGCATTCCGGCAACTGTTTGCTCAGATCCGGCAACAGCTTGACCGAATCGGAGCGGTTCCATTCGCACACAACCTGTTGTTGCTCTAAAATAGGAATTTAATGAGGAGTTTACAAATGTAGGTAAACGTAGATGTTTAACAAGCTGTTAAAATACACCAGAAGGCCGGAAATAACATCTGCTGTATTCAAATATTTAAGGGGGAGGAGGACCCACAAGCTAACCTCCACTTCCCCTACTTACCCCCTCCTCCACCCCCACCGCCCCGCTCACTATTGTGATGTTCTGGCATCGATCTGTTTTCAAATTAACCCTTGGATGTAAGGGAACATTGTCACAAAGGTAGGACTGAAAGCACCTTGCATGGTAGTCTGCCGCCACCGGTGTATCAATGTGTGTAGCACTTTGAGATTTTCACTAATGAAAAGTGCGTTATAAATTGAATTCATTATTATTATTATTGTAAAGGTCTTGGTTTTAGGTCTTGCTATAAATTTGTGTCTGTTTTGTTTTGTGTTTTTCTGGTTCTGGTCATGATGTCTGTATGTCTCTGGTTCTGGTCCTTGACCTGGTTTCATTAGACCTATATTGGTCCAGTTTTGATCTCGGTGAACCCATTCAAACAACTGCCGTATTTCACCAACAGAGAAGTTGAGCTGTACCAGGGAGCGGTGAGACAAATGCAAACAAACAAACAAACAAACAAACAAACAAACAAACACTAAACATGCAACTAAATGGACCTACATGTTACATCCCAGGCTCACTATGAGAACCCGCCCCACATCTATGCTCTGGCTGACAACATGTACAGGAACATGATGATTGACAACGAGAATCAGTGTGTCATCATCAGGTAGGTGGCGCTTCAATACATCACACTCACATTTTACAGTCTAAAACAGGAAGTGCCATTGTGTTTTTTTGTTATTTCAGCGGCGAAAGTGGAGCTGGAAAAACCGTTGCTGCCAAATACATCATGAGCTATGTGTCCAAAGTCTCTGGAGGAGGTGAAAAGGTTCAGGTGAGAAGCCAAAGTTTAGGTTTTTATGGGTTATTATTCCCAGATCAGATCATCAACAACAACTTCTGTTCATGCATTGTTTGTTTGCTGTTGCTGTGGTAACCGTTTCCATGAAGCATGTGAAAGACATCATCCTGCAGTCCAACCCACTGTTGGAAGCTTTTGGAAATGCCAAAACCGTCCGCAACAACAACTCTAGCAGATTTGTGAGTATAAGCGTACGTCACTGGTAGTACTACTGGGAAATACATATGCACAAACAGACACACATCTGTGTACTTTTGTCAGGGAAAATACTTTGAGATCCAGTTCAGTCGAGGAGGAGCTCCAGATGGAGGGAAAATTTCCAACTTCCTTCTGGAGAAAAGTCGAGTCATTTCACAAAACCCTGGAGAAAGAAACTTCCACATCTACTACCAGGTACTACTACATCTACTATAACATGTACTACATCTACTACAACATGTAGTACTAGGTACTACATCTACAACAACACATACTACAATATGTATTACATATACTGCAACACATACTAGAATAGCTACTATGTCTACTACAACATGTACTACCCGGTACTAAATAAAATAACATGTACTACCAGGTACAAACCGGATTCCTAAAAAGCTAGGACACTAAACAAATTGTGACATGAAAAACTCTGCTTTTTGAGAAAGGTTTTTTAATTTTCCCTTTAAAAACCCTGCTCATCTTCCTTGTCTTATCAATTTATTAAGCTTCATACAAAAATTAAATACAAAGGCTTCTTTGCTATTTCAGTTTAAAAAAAGATGAATTTACTGGAACATCTTTAACCATTTATCCAAGTGATTTTTTTTAATCTTGTCATGTGCCATTTTTAATAAAGGACAAATATCCTTATCTGTATCAATCATAAAATTGGTCACTGTGACTAAGTTAAAACACCCATTTTTTAAGAGAGTCATGTAAAAAAAATTGCCACAAATTCCACCAAAGCTTTTCAAATCACAACTTTAGATTACTAGTGACCAATTGGGATATGTTGCTGTTGTTACACATAAAATTCTGTAGCCCCAGTTGAAAGTAATGTAGGCATTTTTTTGTGTTTGATATGCAGAGATTAAAAGATGGGTATCAAGTGTCAGAGAACAGATTTTGTCCTTTGAACCAATAATTAACTGCAACCACCAATCTTTTGGAGTTAGCATTTTACAATAATGACATTCAGAAGTGAAATACTGTACATGAAGGTGCAATATTATCTCAAGATATACACACATGTTTTAATAAATGTGATGGACACCAATTGAGTAAATAAATAATTGTGTAAATAAATTCCCACATTGCCAACATCTATGTTGTAGACGGCTGTTTGCATGAAGACGTACATGTTGTGGAGCATTTGATTATTAACAGTTCCAAATACAAAGTGAGCCTTAAAAAGTTCATCAAAAGCTCCAAGTGAGCTGGTTGACTTGCATGGTATGACCTGCTTGTCCAGAACAATGAAGAACTTTTGGATGATGCTCCTCCTCTGTCCCAACAACAAGTAGGCTGCGTAGTGAAGTTGATGGCACCAACATGGTCCTGGATGCTTGTTCCACTCTAACTATGAAAAACATGAAGAAGAAGAAGAAGAAAAAGGAAAATAAGTGAGATTAAAACATTTCTGCATTTCTACTTGCAAGAGGCTTTGTTTTCATTCTCCAGATCAATACAGTGTTAAGAAATAGTAAAACACCACCAGTGACATTTAGTATATACAATTCTTAATGTTTAATAATTTTTTATAAGCAAATAGAAATAAATGTAGCCATCAGAGTGGGAGTGGTGGCGCAGAGGTTAAGAAGGTGAGCTTGTGATTGGAAGATCGCCGGTTCAAGCCCCGGTACCGACAACATCAAGAATGTGGGTGGGATAAGTGAAGCAGTCACACCTGTCTCCACCCTCATCTGCCCCACTCTGGGCCCTTGAGCAAGGCCCTTAACCCACACCATCTGCTCCCCCAGGAACCCTAGATATCAGCTCTCTGCTCCACACAGAGGACTGTGGTAGCTCAGTGTCTGTGGTTGTGTCAGGAAGGGCATCTGGCGTAAAAACAATTGCCAAGTCTTCGTGCGATTAGTTCGCTGTGACGACCCCTGACGAAGGGAGAAGCAGAAAGAAGAAAAAAAATCAGAGTCCAATACAATAACCTGGAGGCTAGCGCTGGCATCCTAACTCCACAAACAAACAAAGAAAAAAAACTAACTCACCAGTTCCCACTTGCAGTCAAACAGAGCCATCTAAATGTTGAGAGGCATATCAGTCAGGAATGGTAATATAATAATAAGCATTAGATAAAGACTAGCATTAATAATAATAATAATAATTAATTCAATTTATAACGCACTTTTCATTACTGAAAATCTTAAAGTGCTACACATATATTGAATGCTACACACATTCATAAACCGGTGGCGGCAGACTACCATGCAAGGTGCTTTCCAGTCCTACCGGGAGCAACTCAGGGTTAAGTGTCTTGCCCAAGGACACAACGACACATGGTGCGGGTCCCGGGAGTCGAACATTAGCACGCTAGCTCCAAAAACAAACTCACCAGTTGCCACTTTTACAATAAACAGTCAGCTGAAGGCTTTTTCACAGAGACTTCTAAAAGTTGAGACATATCAGTCAGAAATGCAAATAGACATTAGATAAAGGGCTTTCAATTATTTAAAACCTACCTGGCTTGAGTCACTGCACGGCACATTTCCCAGACAAAAAAAGACCGGAAGTACATGATCGGTAGGTAGAGCTCACGTTGGACGTGTCCAGGGCGCCGAAATCTGCGCCCAGCATCTTCCCATTGTTTTGTAACGTTGTGGAATAACTGCACATGCGCCATTATTAACTAGAGTCTATGGATAAGATTCATGCGCCCCAAAACAGGAAATACGTCACCAATCAGAAAACGTTTTTTCAAACAAACAATATAACTCATCATTACTCATAAAATATTTATCCTACACAACTAAAAACACATATGCATATATTTTGAAATATTTTTCATTTTATTATTTCATTTTTATTAAAATAAAATTAAGTCTTCAATGTAAAATGGTGAATAGCTCCAGAAGTTAGATGGTGTAGTAGCAGGGGAACCAACTTGGGACCCGAAGGACCCAGGTTTGAACCCCAGTCACGGCATAACCTGTGGTGTGTTTGAGCAGCACACTTCATCCCAATTGCTCCCCGGCGCGCTTTCTATAGCTGCCCACTGCCCCACCTGGTGGTGATTGGGTTAAATGCAGAGTCAAATTTCGTCTTGTATGGAAACATACACAGATGACAAAAATGTGACATTATTATTATTAAGTTCCAGTGGGGTGGCACCCTAGCGCCCCCTATTGGCCGGCCGCCCCTGGTTGAGGCTCCTCTGTTCCCATCTGATAGGTGTGAAACTGGCTGGGTATCAGTCCTAAAGCTGCATTATACATTTTTGCAAGTTGAAATGTGAGACCTCCTCCTCTGTTTAGAGATGGTTTCTCTCTTTTTACATAAATTGCTTCCTTTACCCCCCTCTCAAACACAATACATATATGATTTTGTCCTCTAGACCAGGGATGTTCAGACTTTTTCAGCATGCGAGCTACTTTTGAAATGATCAAGTCAAAGTGATCTACCTACTATAAGGCCCAGTTTACACGAAAACAACCTGTGGAAATATTAGTGTTTTTTCAATATTTATTGGGGGTAATAAACAAAACATAAGCTGGTTTACATGAAAAATGCTGTAGTTTCCATGTCAGTCGGGTTGCCAGATAAGAAATTATGAACTATAGTTCTGTGGCTTTAAAATGATAGTATTTTGACCTAAACTGTCGTGTGTGCTGAGTAAAGATGTTCTAAGATTCAATTCAATTCAGTTTATTTGTATAGCGTCAATTCACAAAAGAAGTAATCTCAGGGCACTGAACAGAAACAAACATTTATACAAAATCTAAAAAAGCTAAGTCTGGTCCTCTGGACATTCAAAAAACTAAATAAAACAAAGCAAAAAAAACTGTAGAAACATTTCGTCATTCGTCCGAAAGACTTCCTCAGTCGAAAGACGAAACGTTTCTACANGAAGAGTGGGAATTTAATACATTTGTGTCACATACAAAACAGTCCGCCGCCGGGCAGTTTATTGTGAGACAACGCGTGCGCGTAAGCTGTTGTAAAATTTGAGCTTGGCACGTTCACGCCCGTGTTCAAAGGCTTGTGCTGCGGCGCTCGCACGGCGTCGAGCGGCGTTCGACCCAACGCACAGCTATACTGGGGGCTTAACTGTTAGGTTTCTCCAATATAGAGATCTGGACATTCCTGAATTTTATACTTGCGAGAAGACAGATGGTTTGAGAGGGGGGTGAAGGAAGCAATTTATGTAAAACGAGAGAAACCATCTCTAAACAGAGGAGGAGGTCTCCGATTTCAACTTTCAAAAACGTATACCCCTGTAATGCAGCTTTAGGACTGATACCGAGCCAGTTTCACACCTATCAGGAATGTGGCCCATCTGTGAATTAGATTAACAAACCCCTAATGTGAGGTGTGATAGGTCAGCCTGCATATGTATGTATGCATCTTACTTCAGCTTTATAACTCGAACCCCACACTCCCTGTTCATTGAATTGAGAAAGCTTCTCGGATGAGAAGCGAAACGTCTTCTGTTGCAAATGAAGTCCAGTTGTTTTTGTCTTGAACTTTTTAAAATTTAATATGACTGAGAAACTTCAGCGTTTTTTGCAGAGACATCTCTCATCTAGGTCATCAGTTCTGTCAGGCATTTTGAATGAGAAAAATGTGTGTTTGCAAATTACGTCACCATGGTAACTTGAAACACCAATAAAACTAAGCACAAACATCGTGGCACCGAGCCGGTCGTTTGGATGTAACATTTGTGGGAGTACACGTTGCGGTTCAGGACTCATTAAAGTTGATGGAAGAATAAGATATAAAGTTAAGAAACCCTAATTCAGGTGGATAATAATATGTGGCTGCCTTACAAGGCAGTTCCCAATTGCTTAAAACTGCCATTTGTTTCTTTAAATTTAGCTAAATAAACGCTTAAAAAAATGTTTCTTACCTGACTTTATAGCAGACAGTCCCCTGAGCTCAACCAAATGGGAAATCAGCTGGATTTAAAAATCTGCGGTGTGGTTTATGAGTTACGGTATCTTGCTAACAAAAACAGCTACATCCATAGCAAGGGGCGGGCAGTGACAGAGTCAGTCCGACCAGAGGAGGCTTTTTTCGGACACATGAGCTAGAAACGTCTGGAAGTGGCCCTCTTCCTCTTCGCTCTCTGAGTCCTCTGCTGCTGCCCATAGCGGCCGAAACTGGTACTGCACCATTTTTGCCCAAAATGTAAAACGGCGAAAAATGGGTCTAAAAATATGGGAAAAAATCCATAGATCATACGATTCGGTGTTTAATACGCAGGACATTCAAATGAGCAAAAAAAAACTCGTATTATAGGCTGGTTTTTACGGTACCCGGTAGTCTAGTGGTTAGAGCGTTGGGTTTCAGTTCCAAGCCTTTTCTTGACGTGAGTTCAAATCCCACTCGGGACAACTTATTTTACGTTTGTCTTTTATTGGAGAAAAAAAAGGAGTGTGTGATAACCACAGGCATAAACACAAACTTCTTTTTTTTTCTCCAATAAAAGACAAACGTAAAATAAGTTGTCCCGAGTGGGATTCGAACTCACGTCAAGAAAAGGCTTGGAACTGAAACCCAACGCTCTAACCACTAGACTACCGGGTATGTTGCATTTTGTAGTTCCAGTTTTGGATTTAAGGAATCGCCCTCAGAAAATCCTGGCTACGCCCGTGTAAAATAATAATAATAATAAATTCAATTTATAACGCACTTTTCATTAATGAAAATCTCAAAGTGCAAAAATACGCTGATTCAGTTATTAACAGAAATTAAACTCTGTAACACTAACAGTTGAGCAGAGTCAGAGAATCTTTATTGTCATTCGCACCACATGTGGTACATGAGATGAAACGAGATTATTTACACAGGGTCCCTGTGTAAATACAGTAATCTGTTTAACCAACCAGCGGCAGCAGGACACTTTCCTGTCCCTGTCTAAAACTCCACCTGCTGCTAAAACAGCCAATCAGTGATTCAGTGGGCGTTGTGAAGCAGCCACTTGGCCAACTGAGTTTGAATAATGTTACACTTTGAGCAGGGTTCAGAGTGAAAATGAAAATGCAAATTGTTCTTAGTTTCCTCTGCAGTTCTGCTACACAATGAGCAGTCTTGAAGAAGAAAATGAAAATGATTTATTTTTCATTTTATTTATGAGACAAAAAAGGCAGCTTGACTTTGAAATGAAAAAGCTTTTTTGCTAATACATTTTAATTTTCAAATTTGACATTTCAAAATGAATTTTGGTCACTTTTTACTGGGACATGTTTTGAAAATTAAATGTTAAACGTTATTTTATTTATCTTTTTAATTAATTTACACAATGAGCAGTCTTGATTTAGAAAATGAAAATGATTTAATTTAAATTTTATTTATGAGACAAAAAAGGCAGCTTGACTTCGAAATGAAAAAGCATTTCTGCTATTTCATTTTAATTTTCAAAATTGACATTTCAAAATGAATTTTGGTCACTTTTTACTAGGACATATTTTGAAAATTAAATGTTAAACGTTATTTTATTCATCATTTTAATTAATTTACAAATTGAGCAGTCTCGAAGAAGAAAATGAAAATGCAATTTGGATTATTCATTTTAAATTTTATTTATGAGTCAAAAAATGCTGCTTGACTTTGAAATGAAAAAGCATTTCTGCTAATCCATTTTAGTTTTAAATATGAGACATAACCACTTCCATAGAGGAGAAACTGGGATGCTGCTAATGCTGGTTGAGCTTTGCATCTACTGTTGTTCCATTCTGGCTTGTTTTCTGCTTGTTTATTCTTTTATTATCTGCCTTTTAATGGTGTCTGTAAGTCTGCATCATGCTCCATTTCCTGGCTAAAATTTAAAAATGCTAGCATGTTTGACAGAAATTTCAATGCTGTTTTCCTTTGCTTCTTTAAAGGAGTTTTTAATCACCTCTAAATTAGTGATTTTCAAAAGGAAATTCAGTTTGAATTTAGGCATGTGAGGCAGATTTTAGTGGATGGATAAAATGAGTAAAGTTCTGAAAAAAGGCGGTGACCTCGATAGCTTTAAATGACAGTCTGACCTAGAAAACATATTTCAACTAGAAAAGATCTCGAAACACGAGTGCAATAAATTTTAATGTGTAATTTTACATCTGTCTATTGCATGACTTCACCTAAATATTGAAACAATTTTCAAAAGGAACATTTTTTTCTTTCAAAAGTTCATCCACTGTGGTGTAGGAAATTGGAGCAATTTAGCAAAACTACTCAATATATAGTACGGTACCTGTTTTGTTGTCAAGTACCAATCAATGTAGAGAAAACTTGAAAGGTCTTCAGCCAAACTAGAAATGAGAAATCTGTGGAAGGAAACCTGTTATTCTTTTTCAGTATCCTAAACCTCAATTCGTCTCTGAACATGAACATCTTGAGAGCATCTTCACAGTATAAAACACTCTTTAGTAAACTGTCATCAAATAAATTTTGACCTGAAGGACTAACTGTGCTGCATGCATGCTGGTTACTTGTAAATCAAACTACAGTATTCTGTGGCTCAGTTTTAGATTAGCCTTTCTTTTTTTTACATTTTTATTTTTATTTAATTTATTTATTTTTGCATGTTCCAAACTGATTTGTGGGTACATAGAAAATTGCTTTCTGGAGAAACTTTGATGGGGACTGCCACGTGGCGTTCATTTACAAATTTTTGTTTTTATAGTACTGTACTATGCGTTAGGGTTTGCTCTCAGCTACCACTTTACTAAATTTCAGCTCACTATGTCAAAAATAAAATCAATACGTTAGTCATTTTTTTCTTGAAAGCTATGGTGGCCATCTTGTTTTTTTTTTTTTGGATTCAGTTTGTGATGATGAATGTTCTCAGCTATGACCAAACCAAATTTCCGCTTGGTAGAATGTCTGAGTTATAGTCAATTTTGAGTTTTCTGAGGTAGCTATGGCAGCCATCTTGAACCAACTGGACTTTATTTGTAATGGAAGACGTTTCGCTTCTCATCCGAGAAGCTTTCTCAATTCAATGAACAGGGGGTGTGGGGTTCGAGTTATAAAGCTGAGGTAAGGTATACATACAGTACATATATGCAGGTTGACCTATCACACCTCACAATAGGGGTTTGTTAATCCAATTGACAGATGGGCCATATTCCTGATAGATGTGAAACTGGCTGGGTATCAGGCCTAAAGCTGCATTATACATTTTTGAAAGTTGAAATCTGAGACCTCCTCCTCTGTTCAAAGATGGTTTCTCTCTTTTTACATAAATTGCTTCCCCCCTCTCAAACCATCTGTCTTCTTGGCCCAAAAAGTGCACATTTTGATCCTCAAATGAGTGTCCCTTATCCTTGAGGTGCATGTGAACAGCTGAGTCTTGTCCTGAGGAGGTGGCTCTCCTGTGTTGTCATGTGTCTATGAAGTAATGGCCCCGGTAGAGCTCTGCGTTGGGCCAAACACCGCTCGACGCACGCGTGCTGCGCGCAGGCAGTTCTCAATCTAGCTCAGCGAGGCTCCAGCAGCAACAGCAGGGCGGAGCGTTTACCTACAGGACAAATTGAGGTCGCTGATTGGTCATTTGCCGACACGCCTACTGAATTGATTGACAGGTCGGGTGGGGGAAACAAAAGCACGGGCTGCGTAGCGGTGTTCTGTGTTTATATGTTAATAAAAAGTTCTAAAAAATAAAAATAAAAACAGGGAGCGCTGGTCCAGAACACCAGGAAATATTTAGAACCTCCCGCAGCCACGTTGGAGATGAGTTTAGTTCTGTCGTGACAAATTCATTAATTTCCTCGTCATGGAGTCAGCGAGGAGGAAGCATCGATTTTGGCAAAAAAACAAAAGAAAATTCCAGATCAGAGATGAAGAGTGGGAATTTAATACATTTGTGTCACATACAAAACAGTCCGCCGCCGGGCAGTTTATTGTGAGACAACGCGTGCGCGTAAGCTGTTGTAAAATTTGAGCTTGGCGCGTTCACGCCCGTGTTCAAAGGCTTGTGCTGCGGCGCTCGCACGGCGTCGAGCGGCGTTCGACCCAACGCACAGCTATACTGGGGGCTTAACTGTTAGGTTTCTCCAATATAGAGATCTGGACATTCCTGAATTTTATACTTGCGAGAAGACAGATGGTTTGAGAGGGGGGTGAAGGAAGCAATTTATGTAAAACGAGAGAAACCATCTCTAAACAGAGGAGGAGGTCTCCGATTTCAACTTTCAAAAACGTATACCCCTGTAATGCAGCTTTAGGACTGATACCGAGCCAGTTTCACACCTATCAGGAATGTGGCCCATCTGTGAATTAGATTAACAAACCCCTAATGTGAGGTGTGATAGGTCAGCCTGCATATGTATGTATGCATCTTACTTCAGCTTTATAACTCGAACCCCACACTCCCTGTTCATTGAATTGAGAAAGCTTCTCGGATGAGAAGCGAAACGTCTTCTGTTGCAAATGAAGTCCAGTTGTTTTTGTCTTGAACTTTTTAAAATTTAATATGACTGAGAAACTTCACCAGCGTTTTTTGCAGAGACATCTCTCGTCTAGGTCATCAGTTCTGTCAGGCATTTTGAATGAGAAAAATGGCGCCTGTGTTTGCAAATTACGTCACCATGGTAACTTGAAACACCAATAAAACTAAGCACAAACATCGCGGCACCGAGCCGGTCGTTTGGATGTAACATTTGTGGGAGTACACGTTGCGGTTCAGGACTCATTAAAGTTGGTGGAAGAATAAGATATAAAGTTAAGAAACCCTAATTCAGGAGGATAATATGTGGCTGCCTTACAAAGCGGTTCCCAATTGCTTAAAACTGGCCATTTGTTCAGCATTGAAGTCTTTGTTTGGTGTTAGTGGCATCAAACTGACCCTCACTGTGGAAGATCACGACTAGGCTCCACTTTACAATAACTCTTTTTGCATCTGCTAATATGGATGATGTTTAAGCATCCGTGCAAAATTTGGGTCAGTATTGTCTTTTCTGTCATTTTAATTGGGCAATTAAGCAGCAATCTGCCTATAAACTGCTGGTTTTATGGACTGTTCCTGGAGTCGGTCCTAACACTTTGTGTCAGCTTAAAAAATGACTTATTATTTGCTGATTGCAGAGACAACTGTGTGCGATAAGCTACAAAAACTCTTTGTTTGCAACAGCATTGTTCTAATGTTTTCTTTCTTACAGTAAATTCTGCAGCATTTTCTGTTCTTGCTGCTTTGTGTTAGTGGCGCAGTGCTTAGTGGTTTGGGCTTTCACCGCATCTGATATGTGAGCTGAATTTTTTGTGTCCATATGAAGAGGCTGCAACGAAGATTATATAATAAACAGTGGACTCGTAATTGTAAACATTATAGAAGTAACTGCTGTGAATATCACAACTTGTTTAGATACATCATAAACTGTAATATGTGGTATTGGTTTTGTTAAATAGCAAATGCTGCTTAAGTTAACAAACAAAACTCACAATTACATTTTTACATAAACTGGAGCAAAAGTATATTTTTCCTTAATCACAGAGCCTGGAAATCAGGGAAAACCTGGAAAATGTTTTTTTCCAAACAGGGAAAATGTAAGAAGTTTGAACACTGATCTGCTCATTAAGAGATTATCTTTTTTCTAATTATTTTGATATATCCAGGCAGGAGGGGGTGGGCAGAGCAAAAGTTTCAGGAGTGATTTGTGACAAAACGGTGTTGGCAAAGGTCAAAGGACAAGTTTACAAGACAGTTGGGAGTCCATTATGTTGTATAGTCTGGAGACAGAACTGGAAGTAGCAGAAATGAAGATGTTGAGGTTCTCCTTAGGATTGACAAGGAATGGATAAGATCAGGAATGAGATCATCAGAGGGACAGCACAGGTTTAACTGGGAGATAAAGTTAAAAGAGGCCAGCCCATATAGCACAACTAAAGTCCATCCTGCTTATTGTTTACATTTGTGACCGTAGAGAAGCTAAGATGGCGTCTAAAATGAGCTAGTACTCAAAGGTGACAACTGCCGACTGTTTAATTTTCAGCAAGCTCAACTGGACCTGTGTCACAAATTATTTTAATATCTCTACAATAACAATATAAATAATTTCATACACCAATCATGTAAGCAACTACCATAGACATTATAGGAAATATCACACCAGTCACATGATGAAGTGTCCCTGGGCAAGACACTGAACCCCTCATCGCCTCCGATGTGTGTCCCTCGGATTCAGGAGGAGCAGTGTTGTTTTCGTCGAGGTCGTGGAACACTGGACCAGCTCTACACCCTCAGCAGGTCCTGGAGGGTGCGTAGGAGTCTGCCCAACTAGTCTACATATGCTTTGTAGACTTGGAGAAGGCATTCGATTATGTCCCTTGGGGGAGGACCCTGTGGGAGGTACTCCGGGAGTATGGGGTACCAGGCCCTTTGATACAGGTTGTTAGGTCCCTGTATGACCGGTGTCAGAGCTTGGTCAGCATTGCCAGCAGTAAGTCAGGCTCGTTTCCGGTGATAGTTGGACTCCGCCAAGGTTGCCCATTGTTCACCGATTCTATTCATAACTTTTATGGACATAATTTTTAGGCGCAGCCAAGGTGTTTAGGGGATCTGTTTTGGTGGCCTTAGAATCGCTTCTCTGTTTTTTGCAGATGATGTGGTCCTACTGGCTTCATCAGGTCGTGATCTACAACTTTCGGTTTGCAGCCGATATTTATTGTGAGACAACGCGCGCGCGTAAGCTAAGCTACACGTATTAATGCAAATATTGTATTATCATTGAGTCCATGTTCTGCTTCTACAGTGTACATAATGTATCCTCACTGATTGGCTATGGGGGATTTTTAATATCTGATGTTCTACATTATCATTAATAATTAGGAACAATAGACCTAGAAGTAACAAGGTGGAGGCTTCATGGATCTGAGTTGTTTCTTCAGATTATCCTACAGCTGCATTGACGGTAAAGGAAATCTACGGTAAACATCCACTCTTCCACCGTGCTGCCCAGGCTTTATCAAGAGTTGTTGTTTTAGTAACTTTTGTCAAAGTAAACTCTTATGAGTGACCAGACACAACATTTCCCAGCAGAACTTTGCTGAAAGCAATACACTGGCTCTTCCTCGTTCTTTGGTCTGTGCAGGCCTACAACATGATATGTAGGTCATCTAAGAACTATCAGACCATTCTTCCCCTTTCAACAGTGGACACAGGTCAGCATGGACACTCAGCTGCAACCTGTGATGTTCTGACATTATTCTGTCAGAGCCACTATAAACTTTTTATTCCTCAACAAACTGGCTCTTTTATTGGATCAGGCATCTTTTTGTCTCCTGCTAAATTAGTATAGCCATTTTCAAAGTGTTCCCACCTTGGGTCTTGTTGGTGTAATTTTTATTTTTTTATTGCTCAATGACAACAGATACATTTTGGCTTGGACCTTTATCTCAACCAACTGGAAAAAATGTGTTTTTTTTTTTAAATGATGAATAAATGTTTATCATTTTATGTGAATTTAATAATGTACTCGTGTTTTAAATTGTCCATCGTTATTTACCGCAATTTGTCTAAATATTTCTACATATTACCATCGTAAACATTTTTTATACATTTTTTTTTTACCTGAGAAATGTAAAAATTACCAAAACAGAACAAAGTGCATGGTTTATTAACCTTTTGTTTAATCTTCTTTCAAACAGACAAATGTTTCAGCTCTGTGTCTTCACCCTGACTCTGAAGACACGGAGTAAAATGTGCACAGTCGAATCTCAAACATCGATCATTAAGCTTCAGCTAGAAGAAATAAAACTCTTCTTACAAGTTCAAAATGGCTTTTGGTGTGACTACCTGCAGAGTTGGTGTGCTGTGGTTTGAACTGGACATCTGTTTGGTTGGAGTTTTCCACTTTTGTTCTTGTGGTTTTACTAACAAGTGAGGGAAATGTAACAAAAAAGTAACGTTTTTGAATGTGTGGTGTAACCTCAGCCTGTGGGTGGACTGCACCATCTGATGTGGGGAGTAACATTTGACTGACTCTTGCTCTTTTAGCTGCCTAAATGAATTTGTGGTTAGTTAGTCAACAAAAAGAGCCTTTGTTGGCTTTGTTTGGTTTTCAGATAACGAGCATATAGACCAACGAACATGCACAGAGACTTGATCCATTTCATATGGTGGCCCTAAGTTGTAAATGAACAACATTTGAAAAAACGGAATTACATTTGAAAAAACACAACAAAAACACAACATTTGAAAAAACGAAATTACATTAAGCCAAAGTGGAAGTGGCTCGAATCACATTAGAAAAAAACAGAATTACATTAAGCCAAAGCGGAAGTGGCTGGAATCACATTAGAAAAAACAGAAACACATTTGAAAAAAACAGGATCACATTTGAAAAAACAGAATTACATTTGAAAAAATGGAATCACATTAGAAAAAACGGAATTACATTTGAAAAAACTGAATAATAATAATAATGAATTCAATTTATAACGCACTTTTCATTAATGAAAATCTCAAAGTGCTATCACATTTCAATCACATTAAATGTAATTCTGTTTTTTTCTAATGTGATTCAAGCCACTTCCGCTTTGGCTTAATGTAATTCTGTTCTTTCTAATGTGATTTCATCCACTTCCGCTTTGGCTTAAAGCTGGGGTATGTAAGATTGTAATGTAGTCTGTAACTTTTCAAACAATATATTTTTAACATATTTCTTCACTCTGTCACTATCTACTGACAAACTGATGTTAGACAAAGTAATCTCTGAAAAAAACTATAGTCCCCTTGCTTCTCTATCAGCATTTATAAAAACACTAAAAACACAGAGTGACCAGGACAATGACAGCCAATAAAAACAGAGTTTGTAACCAGCCAATTAAAAACAGAGCTTGAATTTGAATCAGCCAATAAAAACAGAGCTTGAATTTGAATCTCAGCAGAGCCTCCCCCTCAGAGCCATATATGGCTCTGAGGGGAGGGAGCAGAATGATTTCACCTGCTGGAAATTTTTCTAAGTCCCAGGGTACTGCAGAAACTACAGAGTATAGCTTTAATGTAATTCTGTTTTTTTCTAATGTGATTTGATCCACTTCCGCTTTGGCTTAATGTAATTTCATTTTTTCAAATGTTGTTGAGGTTTTTTTTTTGTGTGTTTTTGTTGTGTTTTTTCCCATGTAATTCCGTTTTTTTCAAATGTTGTTCATTTACACCTTAGGGCCACCGTAATTTCCTGCGTAAAGTGGTACAACCGGTTGTTTCTCTCTCTCTCCTTTCTGGGTTGCAGGATTCGAAGGTTGCTCCATGGTGCCATCTATTTACCCACTGGAGACACTGCACAACTTGCTCTCCCTGAAGCAGGTGGAAGAGTTTCTCAGAAAGGTGTGCGAGAGCTGTGAGGCCCAAACCAAAACTACGAAAAGTAAGTCTGCAGTGCACATCGAGACAGATAAGAAAAAAAAGTATTATAATGTTACTTATTATTGAACTACATAGCAGTCCTGAAGTTCTAGACCAGGGGTCTGCAGCCTTTACGATCAAAAGAGCCATTTTTGCCCCTTTCTTCACTAAATTAAACGTGTCCAGAGCCACAATACCTGCTACAACTGGGATTCTCAACTGGTGACCCACAGACCACTTTAAGTTTGTTGGAGGACACTTTTCTGGACAGTGGGGGTGATTTTATAAAACTAAAAATATCTAATGATTTTTTAACATTTATTGATATTTTTACATTTTAAGATAAAATAAAAGGCGAGATTCTTGTAAAGAAGGAAAAGTTAATAAACATTAGTTTTTGCCTAGTTTCTAAAAACTAAAACGATAACTATGCAGGCCTATGTGATTTTTTTTAACTGTAGAAAAATTAAGTATCCTACTTAAAATAAGTAAAGCGTATAGTAAAAGTGAGTATGTTTTACTCCTTGTAATGTAGGAAAACTGCTCAAAATAGTCCTTAGTTGTTATAACAACCAATAAAATTCAGTTTTATGTCAGTTTGGGTTAAAGCTTGAAAGAGCCGCTGCAGAGAGACCACAGAGCCGCATGTGGCTCCAGAGCCACAGGTTGCAGACCCCTGTTCTAGACCAAAACAGAGGAACACAGATTCACAGAAACTCGAGAGCAATCAAACATTTTTCTACGTCCATCAAAAAGCCGACGTATTTTTATATAAACTCTGTCCGTATGTTCGTAAACTTTCTCTTGTCCCACACATAACTTTTGATCCCCTCAAGATAATCCAATGGAAATTCATTACTTATGCATCATCACTAGACGGATTGACTCGTAAATTTTTCATTCCCTGGCTCCAAGGTCACAAATCAAGGTCAAAGGTAAAACGAGATATTTGCTTGTCCCACCCATAACTTTTTATCCGCTGAAGATATTGTAATGAACCGCATACACATACGCATCATCATAACCCCAGCTCCGAGGTCAAGGTCACAAATCAAGGTCAATGTTTAAACGAGGGTTTTGTTTGTCCCGCCCATAACTTTTGATCCCCTCAAGATAATCCAATGGAAATTCATTACACATCCATCATCACTAGACGGATTTTCTCATGCACTTTTCATTCCCTGGCTCCAAGGTCACAAATCAAGGTCAAATGTAAAAGGAGGCATTTGCTTGTCCCACCCATAACTTTTGATCTGCTCCATTTAATTGAATGAAACTGGATGAACATATACATTATTACTAGACTGTGTGTCTGGTACAATTTTCATCACCTACGGTCAAGGTCACAAATCGAGGTAAAAGGTCATACAGTGTCTTTGCCTGTCTTTTCATTCAACCTTTATTTAGGCAGGTTAATCCCATTGTCTTTCAACTGATCGTGTTCTTAACAAACTGCAGTAACGGGTAGGGGTGCGAATCTCTGTGTCTGGAGAATCGATTCAATTCCGATTTTTGGTGTCACGATTCGATTCAAAATCGATTTTTCGATTCAGAAATGATTTTTGATTCAGAAACGGTTTTTCTATTAAAATGGTCATAAATTTAGTTTCAGTTTTGTAACTGACAAGCTGAAAAGAATAAACAACAATGTAAACAAATGGAACATTTATTTAAAACAATAATTTTAAACTGAAAACATTAAACAACAATGTAAACAAATAGAACATTTATTTAAAACAATAATTTTAGGTTCCTTATTGTATCAAATTTTTTGCATCGTTTGATATTTATACCAAAAATAGGAACAAATAATACAGGAATGCATTAAATTCTGTAACTTAAATAACCAGTATCAGGTTAGCTTTTTGCTCTGTTGCTAATAGAAGATTATTGTTTGAATTGATTGTTTGAACTTGTTTTATATTTTTTTAAAGGGGCAGATAAAATAAGATTTCTTCTTCTTTCTGCCACCTTTCATTTGATGTATTCTTTCATATACTATGAGATATGTTTTTATTTTCTTTATCTTTTGGGTTTTAATGTAAAATGTAAATTAAAAAAAAATCGATTTGGGGGCTTTTTAGAATCGATTCTGAATCACCAGGACTAAGAACCTAGATTCTTTTTTAAATTGATTTTTTTTTCCCTGCATCCCTAGTAACGAGTCATCTGTTCTTTGAAACATGCAGGAAAACATCTAAAGTTTTGTTCGTTAACAGTCTTTGAGCAAAAAGTACAAAAAATGGATTCGCTGCAGAGTAGCGCTCCAAACCTTTATGCATTTGACCCATGCTACTCAATAAGCATTTAAATTAGGTGCTTAATGTTAAAATAGTTTTTAATGAAGCGATAAACTGGTTTATTGGAGACTGGATCGAACAAATCGTGTGTGTGTTCTTGCTCTTACAGCCCTGTCTGGTTTGCTCAACTCCCGAAGCCAAACGTCTCTGGACAGTCCGCGGCCGCCTCTGTCCTCCTCTGAGTCTGAGGCGTCTCTCCAAGCACCGAGCCAGCCTCTGTGGCGTAAGTCTTCAACTTTATGGTTTTAATGGAGCTCAATAATAGGTCAGCCTGCCTCGATATCTTCTGACAAGTATCTAAATTTGATGCTTTGTGAGAGAATTGAATCCTGAAATGTCAAAGACACAGATAAAATGTGGCTTTCACATAAACTGTTCTTGTTTTTTTTTTTTAAGAATTTGTGCACTGGTGTGTGAAGAACTGCACAGAAATTCATATTTAGTTTATTCTTCTTTAACCTGTTAACACTAGAGACTAACCTCAGTCATGCGAGGGTTTAGTTCTGCTGAGCGGCTTTTTGGTGGGAAAATAAGAAAATGAATCACGAAAAGGCGGAACTAAAAAACGAGGAAGATGTTGCATTCCCATTCAAACTTGTTCTGTCACACTGGAAAATTAAAAGATGTGGTCTGAAAGTGATTAAAGTATTTCATTAAGAAACTAGTTCAAGAAAAGTCAAAACTTTCAGTTTTCTGTCGTGAGAAAATTATTTTTGATCAGTTTTGGAAATAAAAGGGATTTTTAGTTTTTTTTTTATTGAATAGAACAACAAACTATTTAAACCTCCTGTTCAGCACATGTTTTGTTGAACAAACTGACTATGATGTGAATAACATTATGCATTTATTATTATTTATTATGTAAAAAAAGATTGTGAGAATTATAACGAAAACATTATTGTCACCCTTCTGGTGTATTATTTTCTCAAATGAAGCTACTGAAATTCTATGATTTGGTCGATTACAACATTTCTTTACTTATGTATAGAGCTCATAATAATATACTACCGTCAAATATTCAAAGGTTTTTTGTGAAAAGAACAAGCTGCTACAATCTTAAGGGTAAAGATGTGTTTGTTAAACCACAGTTCAGAACAAGTTTGAAGGGAAGAACTACCGTAATACAAGGCGTAAGATTGTGGAATAATTTAATGTCAGTATTTAAGGAAGCTAAATCAATTTCTGTCTTTAAGAAAATTGTCAAAGTTGAATTGTTAAACAAATATAATTGAATGTAATTGAGTAATCCATATAATTGTTGGTTAAATGAGTTATTTACTTATTTTGTAATTATAGAGCAATTAGTTTGTATTAGATAGATAAGGAGCAGATTTAATAAGATATTTTCTTCATCTGCTACCTTTTCATTTTACACCTTATATATTTTTTTCTTTTCATTTGCTTGTCATTTGTTGTATCACATTTGTAAAATGAATAAACGTTAAAAAAAAAGAAGTAACTTGATGATCATCCTAAAATGTTACAATCAGAGCTCCCCTTTGTTAGAAAAACAAAGAATTCTTGACTAAACTGCAAACCAACAAAGTGAATGTGTTGCCAGTTGTCCTGTGGGAGCGAGGTCGGTCATAAAATCGCAGTTAAGGTTTCATTTCTTGACTTTTCTTGAATCTTTCTTTTGCCGGCTCGGTGTTTTTATAATTAAATTATCCACAGATTTTTCCCTTCGGTCCAGTTGTTTCTTTAAATCCTACTATCATTTCCTGCGAAATCAATAAAGTTATATCTTATCTTATTTACTCCCCCCCCCCTTGTAAACATTGTGCTCACTTTATATATTTAAAAATTATTATGATTAATATTTTTGTTGACTCTTTGTCTTCTCGGCTTTCCGGTTGATTTCTTGTCACAGTGGGACCTGCTTCTGTTTCAGGCGTAGTTGGATGGATGGATGGATGGATGGATGGATGGATGGATGGATGGATGGATGGATGGAGAGGGTAGATAAGTGAATGGATGGATGGATAGATTGAAGGGTAAATAGACAGGTAGGTTGGTAGACGGGTGGATGGACGGGTAGCTACTTTGTAGATGGATGGATGGATAGATAGATTGAAGGATGAATACAGACAGACAGACAGGTAGGTAGACGGATGCATGGGTGGATGGAGAGGGTAGGTACTGTATTTTCTGGTGTATAGGTCGCACCGGTGTATAAGTCGCACCTACGTTTAGCTCTGCTGCAAATGTCTGCCACAGGAGCGCACAACAAGGCTTTTAAGAAGATTAACATTTAAAAACAATTATTTGTTTGATAAAAATTATAGCAAATATGTGTCTGAGCTGAACTTTTCCTTAATAAATGAACGTAATTGTGAAATGAGCTGGATTTTAAAATTTGTTTCGCCGAAAGTGATAACAAGCCATATATAGGTCGCAGGCCTTGAAAAAACCATAAAAAGGTGCGACCTATACACCGGAAAATACGGGTAGGTAGATAGGTGGATGGATGGATGGATGGATGGATGGATGGATGGATTGAAGGGTAGATAGACAGGAAGATAGGTGGATGGACGGGTAGATACAGGTAGTCCTCGACTTACGAACGAGTTCCATTCCTACGCACCGTTCGTAACACGAAATTGCCGTAAGTCGGAGCACATTGAAGTAAACATGAGGGAGACCATATATTGTGTCTTTAAACACATATAGTGCCACCCAGATGTAACTAAAGGATTTTAACAGGGGTCAGTATTAAGCTGACCTCTTTATCCTTAATTAATCTACTTATTCAGATTGAATAGT
This sequence comes from Garcialebias charrua, assembly GCA_038048925.1. Lineage (NCBI taxonomy): Eukaryota > Metazoa > Chordata > Actinopteri > Cyprinodontiformes > Rivulidae > Garcialebias > Garcialebias charrua. Next base: position 17,272 of record JBBPBX010020232.1, on the reverse strand, counting down.
AAATTCACGGATTCTTTTCTTTTTCAGTTTACCCAATATTTCTGTGATCTTTATGATGGATAAATAAACAGAGCTATAGAGTGACAATGGACATTGACTTAGTTTGGTATGCCAGGCGACACTACCATTTATTTAAAATAAATCAACTAAAATCAACACCATTACACTTGATTGACATGATTTCACTTTCTTTCAAATTAATACGTCAGCACACTTAAATTTAACACAACAGACTTCAATATTGGATGTTAACATATTTAGTCTGTGGGCTCTTTAGCTTAAAATAGTTTCCAGCTTAGAATTGAGGGAAAAAGATAGGAGGAAAGATTTAAGAAGAATTGGGAGGTTAAGAGAGGAAGTTTATCTTGCATTTATGAAACCAGATGACACTCTTCCGTACGCGTCCAGCTAAGATATCATCACACCTCCAGCAAGCAAACAGCTGCTCCTTTACCTTAAGACGTCCGCCTTGGTTCTGGTAAAGAGCTGTGATCAGCTTTGGACTGACGAGTCGTCGGTCCCGCAAGTCCAAGCTGGACTCCAGACGTGTTTACCTTGTCGGTGTCGGTGATACTCGCTTTCGTCGGCAGAAGCCGTGGCAATCGTGGTTTTTTGGCTCAAGATAAATTATTCCAGGAAGGAATAACAAAGTTTGAGCTTACGCTCATTCGAAGTGGACTCATAACAGCAAGTTATCAGTCCCAGCTGGATGACGAAGGTCGTTAGCTCTTGACCAAGCGTACCCCAGCCCTTTGGGAAGGTTCACATCTCTTTTGAAGCTCCCAGCAAACTCTGACGTTCCAGCCACAGCTTAGAACTTAAAGCAGGATCAAAGAGAGGAGTGAGCTTGTGTTATCGCGACCCAAGGTTACAGCCAGCAGCAGAGAGAAATGTTTAGGAACAGACAGAGAAAGCTGGAGCCCTGCTCATGAAAACAACGGATTAGCTGTCTTCTGACTTTCTAAACAGAACCGTCCGGTCTCTGTGACCCGAGACTTCACCTTTAACACAGCAGTGAACACAGTTTAAACTCTTACAGAATAACATAGCTTAAAAGCACACATCATGAAAATGACAAAAGTTATTCTTTTGATCACATCAGCCTAAAATCAAAGATAGAAATAGTCTCTTTTGGTGACTATGTGACTAATTTGTAGTAAATGTCTTGCTTTACTGAGAGGTCAGTAAAGGTCATCACTGGACAGTTCAGGAACCTTAGTTTGACCCTGGGTAGGTCCACTACAACATATAAAAAACAATTTAAAAAAAAATTATATTTAGTTATTTTTTTATAAATAAATACATGTACTGTACAGTCACCAATCACTTAGCCTATCCTAACACAGTTTTTAAAGATGGAGTGAGTTGAATTGTCTCCCTTTCACATAAAGGGAGCTAGCTCCCTTTATGTGAATGGAGCCTGCTAGGGAGGAGGAAGACAATTCAACTCACTCCTTCATCTTTAAAAACTGTGTTAGGATAGGCTAAGTGCTTGGTGACTGTACAGTACAGTACATATATTTATTTATAAAAATAATTTTTTTTTAATGAGATGCCGAAACGTAAGTCCGAAACATCGTAAGTCGAGGACGGGAGGGTAGGTAGGTAGATGGGTGGATGGATGGATAGATTGATGGATGGGTGTGTGGGTAGTTAGGTAGTTAGGTAGGTAGGTAGGTTGGTGGGCGGGCGGACGGATGTATTTCAGAGACACTTGCTTCTGTTTGTGCCGATGCACACGTTCACAGAAACATCAACTCATTAACGTGTGTTCATGTGTTTCCTGTTAAGATGGCAGCATACCTTCCAGCACCGTCTCCAGCGCGGGCCCTTCGTCCCCCGTCACGGACAGCTCTGCTCTGAACTTCAGCTTCAGTGAGTAGGTGATCTATCACCACACCTCAAGAACCTCTGGGTGTCTGAGGACACGGCGTGAAGTCGTCTTTTTGTTCTTCTGCCTGCAACGCCTCTGAAGGAGACGCTCGTCCGCCTCACGCTTCCAACTGATCACAGACTCCTCCTCCGGTGCACGTTAACGCCACGGCTCGTTCATCCCGTCACCGCAACTTCTGTGGACCTCCATCAGATGGAAACTCAGCTCCCTCCTCCTTCAGCTTGTTGGTCATATCCAGCATGATGCCAGCATTCGCACTATTTGTGCCTTTCAGTCAGTTTGGATGCTGCCTCGTTACAGCATCAGCTGCATTGTGCTGCTCGTTTTTCATTTTAAAAACTTTTTCATAAACTCTTTTATCATTTTGAGCTGAAAGCCTTTGCAGATTCAATACATTTTCATCAAATTTAGACTTTTTTTATTGAGAGGTAATGTTAGTTATCCAATGTTCTATACGAGTATCACATCTGCTGCTTGATTGTTGGAACTATGAGGCTGGAAATGAGAAAACTTCTATCCAAGTTCAACAAATACCAAAAAGCACCTTTTGGTAACGTTTTGGCGTTTGCTTCACTTGGACTAAAGTGACGTTTTGCAGTTTGGGTCTCCAAAATCAGTGCTTTGTAGATTTTATTTGCACTATGATTTACCAAATATTTTTTTCTGTTTCCACTTTTTGATCAGAAAGGATTTAATTTGCTGTAAGGTTTTAAAAGTTTTATTTTTATTATTACAAAAAAATGGCTTTTAAATTTTTTTTTGCTTTTTATAATCAAGGGCTGAAGTATACAAAGAATTCTGATTAAAAAACTTCACAGAATGTTGTGAAATCATGTAAATAATATTCTGTTTCATCTAAAAAACATGGGTCGTCATGTTTGTTGTCAAAATGAACCATTTGTGTGTTTTTTTTTTTATTTACTTCTTGGCTTTAACTGTGGAAAATACAGGACGTTGAGCAGTTTTTTAATTTTTAATCAGTATTTCAATATTTCCTCAGTATGACTCAAGTCATGTGATCAAGCTTGGTTCTTGTCTTTGTGTCAAAAAAACAGTCGGAAAATGTTTCAGTGACTTCTGAGTTTCATTTGTGGAAGTTACATTACAAGTTAATCGAATGAAAATTGTTTTATTCTAAAGTTAAAAATGCTCGTGTTCAGTTTTTCTGTGGATTATTGAAAATTGTTTCCTCTGGTTGTCATGTCAACAATACAGATAATATTTTGATTATTTAATTGTCTTTTTCATCAGTTGTACTGAAAAGAGGTCATCGAAAGATCCAAAGTGGTTTTTTATCAACGTTTTGCAGCACTGAGGGTCGGTTTACTATTCAAATTAAAATGATGTAGTAAACAATTAGTGATAAATAATTAATTATCATTTTCCAAAACCTCGAGCTGCAGAAAACTACAGATATTTGTTTGCCAAGTTTTCTCTAGTTTCAGTCAGTTCAGCAAACTCATTGTAGATTTCCTTCAATGGACGTCTGCCTTATTACCTTAATGACAGAAACATATCACAAAAGCACATTTTAATATTCTCAATCTTAGCAGATGCATTTTATTGTCCATTGTTATGGATGTTCTTTGTATCATCTCATGTTCATCTTGCCAAAATATTTCAGCCATAAATGTATTTTTAGATAAATTTTAGCTCTTTTTGCCACTAATCAAGAACAATCAGCTAAACTTAAAGCCCCACTGACATGATTTTTTATTTTCATAAAATTGCTCAAAATATATATCTTTTATCATTTAAATGTTTGTTTTTGCAAACAAAATGATAAATCACTTTAATTTTGCTTTAAAAGTGATTTTGAACTTCAAGCCGTGTTTAATCATGGGAAATCCGATTACACGCGAACGCACCATCTGTGACGTAGTGTGAGGCAGAGCTCTGGGCTTGTCACAGTGCGCGGGTATGAGCAGCTCGACATGAAGGTAAGTCTGATACAGCATCAGACCTAAATTAGATCCTGTTGTTTCTTGTTCCATCACCCAAACTATTTTCTGCTTCCCAAAATGAAGACAAATAGCTCAAATCTTCACATAGATTGATAAATTTGTCGGGTTTTAAATTGTCCGCTATTAAAGAGACCAGAGCCCTCTGCCTCTCACTACGTCACAGATGGTGCGTTCGTGTGTAATCGGATTTCCCATGATTAAACACGGCTTGAAGTTCAAAATCACTTTTAAAGCAAAATTAAAGTGATTTATCATTTTGTTTGCAAAAACGAACATATTTAAATGATAAAATATATATATTTTGAGCAATTTTATGAATAGTAAAAAAATCATGTCAGTGGACCTTTAAGTACTTAAATGTTTCCACGAGCTGTTGACTAAAACGAGCTGAGATCTCAGAATAACGACGCAGCGCTGCAAACGGTTCGAGAACTCTGCAGTGTTTTCTGTAGCGCATAAAGAGTAAACCAAAGTGTCCAGACGTGTTCCTGTTTGTTGTGAGTTCTTTATTATTATATCTGACCTCCAAGACTTGTTGAAGAGCAAACAGAAATATTTTCGTCATTATGAAACACTTTTTAGTATCACGGCTGTCGTGTTTGTTATTTAATACTGTATGCTGCTTATGTCTGGTTTTGAAAGAGCAGGGTCCAGCTTTAACACGTCCATCATCTTTACCCGCTTCTTCCTTTCTGGGTGTGTCCATCACAGGGACACATAGAGACAAACGAGACAAACAACTATTCACTCTCTCACTAGGGTAGAGCAGTCATCGGGTCAGGCAATAATAATGTGCTGGATGGGCGGGACAATGTTGAGCTCTTGATTGCAGATGCGCACGGTTGACCATCCAATTATATGGCAACATGGTTTGCCATATACAATCACCAGCCACACGCAGCCATTTGACCGCACGCTGACCGGCCTTAAGAGGTCAAATGAAAGTTCAGTCAAGCTTCAGATAGATAGACTATACAGCCAGCGATCCATCCAAGCCCAAATGGATGTTCAGCAGCCGCTGCAGTCAGTGGATGCACGCGGCCGATGACCCAAACAGATGAGATCCTAAAACAACCTCACAGACATGTCAGAGCAGGGTCCATGTCTGAATAATGCAGAATGCAGGCAGAAGCAGGGTTTTAATGTTTGACGGTCATGAAAGATCAAACACCCCCTCAGCTCTGATCTTCTGCCCCCTTTTACTCAACCGTGTGCCTCTCTGCCGACCATTAATAACTATAAAGCTTACCGTATTTTCCGCCTGAAAAGTTGCACCTTTCTATAAGTTGCTTTGTCCAATTATTGGTTATAAATTGGAAAAATCCATAAACACGTTGCACCTTTATTTAAGTCTCCTCTATTATGCCGCGACGCGTCAGCGCGTCATTTGCCCTGCTGAAAATGGCGGCCACAGAAGCGAGCACGGAAGGACTTTTAACAAGATTAACACGGTAAAAACAATTATTTGTCTGCTGAAAATTATAGCAAAGATGTGTCTTAGCTTAACTGTTCCTTAATAAATTCACGTAATGGTCAAATCTGCTGGATTTAAATGGTTTCGCTTTGACGTCTTCCAAACGGTTGCGCGCACTGCGAAAATAAATTATAAATTAATTGAATTTTATCGCAAATAATTCCAACAGCTAACAGTCTGTAAATTATCACCAAGTACAGTAATTACTTTCTGTAAGTTTAAAGAAAATCTGTCCTGTAGTTCATGAGTTATTTAGATAAATAGTAGCCGCTTTTGCTAACAAACACTGAGCTAACTGTAGTTCATACCTCCAGAGCAGGAGGCCGGGCAGCGACAGAGTGTGTCCGACCAGAGGAGGCTGCCTTCGGACACATGAGGTGGGAACGGTCGGTGGACTCTCTGGAAGTGTCAGAGCTCCAGAGCAGGAGGCCGGGCTGCGACAGAGTCAGTCCGACCAGAGGAGGCTGCCGTCGGACACATGAGGTGGGAACGGTCGGTGTACCCTAGCGGACAAAAGTGGTACTGCACCATTTTTTGCCAAAATGAAAAACGGTCATATCTGAGCCAAAAATTGGTCTAAAAATGTGGGAAAAAATCCATAAACAAGTCTCACCTCTCTATAAGTTGCAGGGCATGCAAATTAGGCAAAAGGGTGTGACTTATAGACTGGAAAATACGGTAATTAAAAATGTCCTGGGGGGTGGTGGGGGGCGTTGGACCTGTAATTACTGTTAATTCGTGGGATCGGGTTCGGAAATACGGGCTGGGACCGAGTCGGGTTGGATTTTTTTGGGTCCGAATCATCCGAATGCAACTCTGACCTAGGGACAATTTAGAGCAGGGGTGTCAAACCCACTTGTAAAAGGGGGCCAAAATTAAAACCTTTTTCAAACCAAGGGCCAGTTTCAGAATCGACATTAACTCAAGTTTGATACCCAACATCTTTTCTTGGCTGCAGGTTCTTCAAAAAGAGTTTGATTGGCCTCATTTGACATTTTCTGTTGGACTTTTGACATCAGAATCAAAGATTACTGAAAAAAGTATTTTACATTTAAAATATTTTGTATCATCTTGGGGGCCAGATAAGATGTCAACGAGGGCCACATTTGGCCCCCGGGCCTGAATTTGACATGTATGTGATTTAGAGTTACCACTCAGTCTAACATTCATAGTCTGTGGGAGGAAACCCTCGCATGCACGGAGAGAACATGCAACCGGCTGGGATTCGATCCGCTGACCTTTGCATTGAGAAGTGGCAGCTCTACCAACTGCACCACCGTGCCGACTGCTTTAATAAACTGTCAAATATCTGCTTGTTTCATAGTCTTGAAGGGAAAGTTGAGCTTTAATGTTGGTGAATGATGATGAGGAGGTAATAGTTTTAAAAAGTTTAACACTGAAGTGATTTTTACTGTTTTCCATCTCAATAAACCACCTACGTTTCCCTCTTTGTCTCTTTATCTGTCCTTGTCCACCTTTGACTTATTTCTTTTTTTGTTGTATCATTTTCTTATTTTTACTCTTCATTTTTCTCATTTTAGTAATTTTCACCTGCCTCACCTGTCTCTCACACATAGATTTACCCAATGATTGCACAGCTTTTGAGAAAAAGGTTTTACAACAAAAAAAAGCTCAAACGATGTGGACTAAATTGTCTCAGTCTTGCTCATATATATTTACAGGTTTACACGAGGAAAAATCTTAATATTTAAAGTATTTAAGTAAATTGTTAGCTGATTGTCTGAAACCAGCAGTGTGACACAGCATGAAATATTTCCGAGCTGCTGGTAATTGTCTCAGAAGAGGAGCCAGAGGATGAAACGTCGGAGGATGTCTTCATAAAGAAAGGTCAGGCATGTCAGGAAAAACTACAATTCATCTTCTTTCAGTGAAGATTTTTTTCTTCCTGCCTCCTGTGGTGTTTCTCTTTGAAACCTGTCCCTGACTTCAGTTTTGTTTAGTTGCACTCTTTTTATCATAAAACAGAAAGTATAAGAAGAACCCCTTTATGTCCTTCACCCTGATTACATCCCCCCCCCCCCACAACCTTTCTCCTCTCCATTTTAAATCTTTCCAACAATAATGATGACTCATGCCTTCCCCTGTTGCTCCTGTGCGTTGCCATGGCAGCACCCCCAGATGTAATTGGCTTCTTCTAGGTGGCGGTAGGTGACTGGGGAGATGGAGACAGCCAACTCGCCAGAAGCCAAAAGCTGATGTCACCCTGTCTGGGTGTCTAATACTCTTGACACAAACACAAAAAGAGACGGAGGTTTTTGTTCGTTCAGCTCTTGCACCATCAAACAGTGACTCAGCTTCCCTGCCTTCAGCAGCCGCCTCCGTACACAAGACGCCCATCTCTGCAGAGGGGTGCCAAACCTTAAGCCTTCATGACAAACACTTTATTCAGGCTTTTACCCACAGAGGTTTAATTCCAGGAAAAGTTTCTCAGGATTAATACTGACGACAGTAAGTACATGAAAAGAGGCTTTGAAATTTCTGATTTGTGCCGGTGACGCAAAACATAAATAATGTATCAGAAAAACAACTTACTTGTTTACTTACTTCTTCATTTACCGTATTTTCTGGCATATACGTCGCAGTTTTTTCTTCTTCTAATTTGCATGTCCAGCGACTTATAAGGCGAAGCGACATATTTATAGATTTTTTTCCCACATTTTTAGACCAATTTTTGGCTGAGATATGACCGTTTCCATTCATTCAGACAAAAAAAATGGAGCAGTACCACTTTCGGCCGCTAGGGTCCACCGAGCGTTCCCAGCTCATGTGTCCGACGGCAGACTCCTCTGCTCGGACTCACTCTGTCGCAGCACGGCCTCCTGCTCTGTGGAGGTCTGAACTGTTAGCTCAGTGTTTGTTAGCAAAATAGCTCAAGAACCACACAACAGATTTTGATGAAACTTACAGAAAGTAATCCCTGGATGGACATTTACAACTGATTAACTTCAGGAGATGTTTGAGCGAAAATTCGATTTATTTCTAATTTATTTTTGCAGCGCGCGTGCACGTTTGGAAGACCGTCAAAGAGAAACAATTTAAATCCAGCTGATTTGAACATTACGTGCATTTATTAAGGAAAAGTTCAGCTCAGAAACACTTTTACTATAATTTCAGCAAACAAATATATTTTTTAGGTGTTTGTTAAATTTTAAAGAAATGAAGCATATCCGCTTGCTGCACGTGCACGCTTCGCAGCACCGACGTAGCAAAACTATTTTTTTAATTCAGCTGATTTGACCATTATGTGCATTTATTAAGGAAAAGTTCAGCTCAGACACATATTTGCTATAATTTTCAGCAAACAAATAATTGTTTTTAAGTGTTAATCTTGTTAAAGTCCTACTGTGCACGGCCTGTGGCCATTTGGCAGCCAATCCATTTTTGGCAAAAACACTCGCCCACATTTCCGGGTTGTCGCTGCTGATGCGTAGCAGACGCGACACGTCAGCTGTGACGCATAATAGATGCGACGTATACGGCAATGCGACACGTTTATGGATTTTTCCACATACCGGTAATTGGACTGATGCGACTTATGGGGCGGAGCTACTTTTAAGCCGGTAAGTACGGTACAGTACTTGTTTTCTTAAAACAATTTGTAAGAAAACAACAACGAAGAGGCAGGGAAATGTGCTAGAATAAATTTAGTCTGCCATTAAAAAACAAAAATACTGGGGGAGTGGTGGAGCAGAGGTTAAAGAAGGTGGGCCTGTGATTGAAAGGTTGCCAGTTCAACTCCCCAGACCAACAACATCCAACCAACAACATCCAAACACCTGCCTCCATCCTTA
>JBBPBX010020231.1:27825-43584 GCA_038048925.1 Garcialebias charrua | reverse complement strand
AAAACGGAGGCTCTCCAGCGGCTGTTGGATGGAGCCAAACTGGTAACTGATGATCTGAGCAACAATTACAAACTGGAAGTTGTTTCACTTCGTCAGCAGGTTGCGGCATTACAAGATCAGGCCACGGAAAACCAGTACCAACAGGATCTTCTGAAAGTATCCATGGCGAAGGAGATCCAAGCTCTGCGTACGATCTCAGAAGACGCAGAGCAGAAGCTGAAACAAGAGCTTGAAAAAATGTCAGCCTCTTGTGAACAGCTCAAAGTGGCTCACGTTGTGAGCCAAGACAAGTTTTCTTTTGAACTCCGACTGGAGAAAGAGAAAACGGAGGCTCTCCAGCGGCTGTTGGATGGAGCCAAACTGGTAACTGATGATCTGAGCAACAATTACCAACTGGAAGTTGCCTCACTTCATCAGCAGGCTGTGACGTTACAAGATCAGGTCACAGAAAATGAGCGCCAGCGGGATCTTCTCAAACTGACCATGGAGGAGGAGATCCAGGCTCTGCGTCAGGTCGCAGAGGACGCAGAGTCGAAGCTGAGACAAGAGCTGGAACAAATATCAACATCGTACGACCAACTCAAAGTCAGCAATGGCTTGGATGTTGAGGCGCTTAAAGTCGTATCAAAAACGTTTTTAAGCCAGCTCAACGAAGAGATTCAGGCTTCGGTCCAAAACAAATCCCTGCCAGAGAAGACCGAGGTTCAGCCCAGAGAGAAAAAGAAATCCTTCTGGAAGAAAGCACGCCATTTCTTTGGTCTCCGAAAGCCTGACAGTTGGAAGAAAAATAAAAACGCTTCCAACTGAAAACTCTTCACTTCAAAGACTCAGACTCAGACTCAGACACAGACAGACCTCACACTAAAACAGACATTTAACAACACAGACCAGTGATTTTGAATTTGTTTTTAAACAACCAGCAGCACGGTGATGGCAGCCAACTCTGTTACCGTCGTGCTGTGTAGGTTTTTCGCCGGAAACTCTGGTTTCCTCCACAGGGGCAGCTGCGACTGAGTGGTTAGAGCAGTCGTCCTCCAATGCAAGAGTTGGGGGTTCGAATCCACCAGCGGTCACATGCTGAAGTGTCCCTCAGTAAGACACTGAACCCCTAGTAAAGTGCTGTATGAATGGGTAAATGAGGACACAGATTGTAGTGCAAAGCACTTTTTCATTCAACCTTTATTTAGTCAGGTAAATCTTATTGAGCCTCGAGGGCTCATTTACGAAAGCGACCTGCTACAAAAGTTTGCTTTGAGTATCTGGATAAGATAGAAAAGCGCTTTGTCCATTTACCATAGTTTAGACAAATTTATTCACTGGTAATTACAGACACAGACTCACAGACACAGACTCAAAGACACAGACTCACAGATACAGACACACTGACACAGACCTACAGACACAGACTCACAGACACAGACACACTGACATAGACCCACAGACTCACAGATAGACTCACAGACACAAACTCACAGACACATACCCAAAGACATACTCACAGACACAGACTCACTGACACACAGACACAGACTCACAGACACAGACTCACAACTCCCCCTTCCCCTCACCCCAGTGAATCGCCACCTTATCGTGGTGGAGGTGTTTGCGTGTCCCAATGATCCCAGAAGTCCTGCTGGTGCAGACAAAGTGAGGGACCAGACTAAGAGCGATTCAGAAACTTTCATCTTTGTTGCGTTTATTATTGAAAAACATGGACGGAAATCTAAATATTTCCGAACGTACAAATTGCAAAAATACCAAAAGTCATAGCAAGAATGTTTCAGTTCAATTCAAAAACACTTCATTAATCCCAAAGGGAAATTAAATGTCGGAACTCTTCCTGGTTTTATTAAGAGTTGTTATAATAATAATAATAATAATAATAATAATGAATTCAATTTATAACGCGCTTTTCATTAGTGAAAATTAGGGGTGTAACGATACACAAAACTCACGAGACGAGACGAGACAAATCACAGATCTCGCGAGAACGAGACGAGATTTTAACATTAGTTCAAGAAAACTTCAAAGATCGGTTTTATGCCGCAAAAAGGCTTTTATTCTGTTTTAACATGTATTACAAACCCAACTGATGTCTTCATTTTACTGATTGAATCTCCTTAGACCTTAGAACGTTCAACTTTGTTTAAAAAAATAGATATTCACGCAGGACTTTCCAAAAATTGAACATAAATATCCGCATCAGCACTGACTCTGCAGCCGTCACTCACCAGTGTTGCCAGATTGGGCGGTTCACCGCGATTTTCCTTCTGACTTTTGCGGGTAGAGATTGCTTTGGGTGGGTGGGACTCTATCTGGCAACACCGGTCACACCGGTGTTTACACGCGTGTCTTTACATTCGGGGCAGCGTCGGGACCCTCCATCAATGTAGAGGCGTCTGCGGCACCCTCCATCAGTAGTTGGGGCGTCTTCTGTAGCAACTTCATCCGGCGAAGCCATGCTGTCCGTGACTCTGACTTGCTAGGGGCTCTGCTAGCATTAGCATTAGCGTCTCGCGAGACAACGTTACCTCTCAACGAGAGATATCGCGGGAGTTTAATATCGCGAGATCTCGTACAACGAGATCTTGTTACATGCCTAGTGAAAATCTCAAAGCGCTACACACATTGAATGCTACACACATTCATACACCGGTAGCAGCAGACTACCATGCAAGGTGCTTTCCAGTCCTACCGGGAGCAACTCGGGGTTAAGTGTCTTGCCCAAGGACACAACGACACATGGTGTGGGGAACCGGGATTCGAACCGCCAACCTTCCGATCGGGGGACGACTGCCATTACCACTACGCCACGGCCGTATAGATGCTGATGGCATAAACATAACAAACATGAACAACATCATATAAAATTATGGTATGATGTTAGCATATAAATACTTTAAATTAGCAATTAAAGTATTTATGTACTTTAATAGGCTAAGGGAGAGTACTGCTATTAAAATTTTCTTTTTTGGAAAATGTATTGAGCCTGTTGTATATAAAACAGTAACTTAAAAATGCTCTAAACATATTTGAGTCACAATTTAATTTTGTGCATAATAATGCAATTAATCAAAATTAATCTCAAACATATGTGATTAATCACGATTACAATTTGCCCAGCATTATTTTTTTAAATAATAATTTCAGCACACAATCTACCATAATGGCAATGGGATCAAGTGAAAGGAAGCAAAAAGAAGTTAAAAAACTTTGGCCTGATTGTTTGGGTTCGTGGGACGCAAAGAGATAGTACAAATATACATATATTTATATGTATACATATATGGCTACAGCTTTTTTAGCGATGGTGGTGTAGTGGTAAGCACAGCTGGCTTCCAAGCAGTTGACCTGGGTTCGATTCCCAGCCATCGCAGACAGTTTGAGTCCATGTATCTTTCTTTGTATGTGGTAGGTTATTGCCCCAGTGCCATAATTATGGGGTCACCCATTGCAGCCCAGGGTTTGGTAGGAAAGATATCCAACCATAAACCCGTTGCCAACCCTTGCATGCAACTTCACATGCTTTTTCAGCCACTAAAAAGATGGGCAGTTGAAACAAACTCAATTACATTTGCAAGATGTTTTTGTAGCCATGAAGGCATTACTACATACTGCCAGAATGGTAACATGTGAATGCACATATTATAGCATGATTATCTTGATGAACTCTTTCGGCACTTGATATCAAAGGAAACGTCCTAATGAGGAACTATTTTATTACAAAAGCCTAAAAGAGTTGAGTTTTGGGGAACAAAACGGCATAGTTCAACACTTAGCAATGTTGGCTCACACCGTAGGGTCTTAGGTTTAAGCCCTGGGTTGGTCCTAGGGTCTTTCTGGGTCAAGTTTACATGTTTTTTGTGTATACGGTATTGTGTTATTGTCTGGTACTGTACTCCGGTTTTCTCCCAATGTCCAAGAAAACATGACATAGCATCTCACATACTATATACAGTGATGATGTCACTGTACGTATAGTCAAATTAGAACAAAGCCTCAATGAATGGCAGAATAATCAGGAACATGCTATTTAAGATGCAGAAGTAGCAAAACAATAGCAGACGACCCCTAAAAATCGGGCTCCAGTCCAAAACTAGAAAAATGCTAACAAAGAGCAAAAAATTGTTGGAAATGAAATGAAAATTTTATTTACAACTCCCCTATTCCAAAATAGGGGAGTGGTTGCGAAGAGGTTAGAGACGGTGGGCCTGTGAATGATACTGGTTACTGTAGCTAGAATTCACAACAGCAAAGTGTATAGAGTTAAAGTTATTATTAATATTCCTCCTGTAAGAAGTATGAGAAAAACCATACTTAATGCATTTTAAAGTAATTCATAGAGATAATGTGGTATATGAATGTTGCATGTCAGAACCATTAGGTTTTGATACAACTTTATTTATAAAGCACTTTAAAAACAACACTGTTGGCCAAAGTGCTGTAACGCATACAAAACTATAAAATCAAATGTTGCATGTCAGAACCATTAGGTTTTGATACAACTTTATTTATAAAGCACTTTAAAAACAACACTACTGGCCAAAGTGCTGTAACGCATACAAAACTATAAAATCAAATGAAACCGTAAAAGTAACGAACTGTTAAAATCACAAAACAGCAAACAGTAAAAACAATTAAAAAAATTAAAAACCAACATTTCAAGCGGAGTTAAAAGCCAAAGAGAAAAACGTGTTTTCAGAGAAGATTTGAAAACAGGAAGTATCTCAGTTTGTCTGATGTGCAAAGGTAGCTCGTTCCACAGTTTAGGGGCAGTGACAGCGGTCACCTCTCAGCCTCCTGTTAGACTTTGGAACCACCAACAGCAGCTGATCTGCTGACCTGAGAGAGCGGGAGGGAACACACAGCTGGAGCAGGTCGGATAGAGACTGTGGGGCGAGACCATGAAGACATTTCAAAATAAATAAAATAACCTTTAAATTAATCCAAAAACAAAGTGGGAGTTATCCCTTGAATAATCCTTATTGCTTAATCAAGTCTAATTACCTAAAACTACATCTTGGAAATGGTTTTATCCAAATCATTATTCTTTGTTATTTGTGTTTTTATTGTTGTTGTTGTTTGTATTCTATTTTTTTAATCGTTATTTTAGTAAAAGACAGATTGTAATTTTAATAATAAACAAACAAAAAACAGATTGTAATAAAAAAATAAATAAAAAAAAACCAGATTAATTTTAAAAATAAACAAACAAAAAACAGAACACACAGGTGGAGACTTCAACAGATCAAAGACCCTTGATGTCTATGTGACATCATCATGATGTCACATAGACATCAAGGATGAAAGGGTGCCATCATTCATGTCACATGATGATGCCATATGATGTCATCGTGTGACATCATCCAACAGTCTTTATATACCAGAACGCTTCTCTTAAGCTCATATCACTTAAAACTCTTCACAGAGAAGGATCGTTTTAGTGTAGCACATTTTTGGAAGCGAATTTTGGAAAATGTCTTATCAGAGACAACCCAATTCAAGACAAGACAGGAACCAGGGAGCCCGGTTTGAGAAACCGTCGGTCTATGACGAGATCGACAGGCTAAACGCCCATCTCAACAGAGAAAGGGGAAGGTCGTTCAGTGCAAACCATCGAGCAAACCAGCTGTGGCGGGAGCTTCAGGATACCAAGTTGGACAAGCAGAAAAACCTCAAAAAGATCTTTATAAAAAAAGAAAAGGAGGTTCGGCAGCAATACGAGAGACTGCAGAAGTACACCGATGCAGAAACTCTAAGTTGTGCCAAGATTGGATCCCAGGTACAGAGTTCCATCAAGCAGAAGGAAAAGAAGCTCCTTCAGCAGGACTATGAGGAACTCAAAGTGGCTAACGTGATCAGCCAAGAAATGTTTTTGTCTGAACTCCGGCTGGAGAAAGACAAAACTGAGGCTCTCCAGCGGCTGCTGGATGAAGCCAAACACCTGAACGATGAACTGAGCAGCAAACACCAAGTGGAAGTTGCCTCATTTCGTCAGCAGGTTATGGCTTTACAAGATCAGGCCATGGAAAACCAGTTACAACAGGATCTTCTGAAGGTATCCATGGAGGAGATCCAAGCTCTGCGTACGATCTCAGAAGACGCAGAGCGGAAGCTGAAACAAGAGCTTGAACAAATGTCAGCCTCTTGTGAACAGCTCAAAGTGGCTCACATCGTGAGCCAAGACAAGTTTTCTTTTGAACTCCGGCTGGAGAAAGAGAAAACGGAGGCTCTCCAGAGGCTGCTGGATGAAGCCAAACTGGTAACTGATGATCTGAGCAACAATTACAAACTGGAAGTTGTTTCACTTCGTCAGCAGGTTGCGGCATTACAAGATCAGGCCACGGAAAACCAGTACCAACAGGATCTTCTGAAAGTATCCATGGAGAAGGAGATCCAAGCTCTGCGTACGATCTCAGAAGACGCAGAGCGGAAGCTGAAACAAGAGCTTGAACAAATGTCAGCCTCTTGTGAACAGCTCAAAGTGGCTCACGTTGTGAGCCAAGACAAGTTTTCTTTTGAACTCCGGCTGGAGAAAGAGAAAACGGAGGCTCTCCAGCGGCTGTTGGATGGAGCCAAACTGGTAACTGATGATCTGAGCAACAATTACCAACTGGAAGTTGCCTCACTTCATCAGCAGGCTGTGACGTTACAAGATCAGGTCACAGAAAATGAGCGCCAGCGGGATCTTCTCAAACTGACCATGGAGGAGGAGATCCAGGCTCTGCGTCAGGTCGCAGAGGACGCAGAGTCGAAGCTGAGACAAGAGCTGGAACAAATATCAACATCGTACGACCAACTCAAAGTCAGCAATGGCTTGGATGTTGAGGCGCTTAAAGTCGTATCAAAAACGTTTTTAAGCCAGCTCAACGAAGAGATTCAGGCTTCGGTCCAAAACAAATCCCTGCCAGAGAAGACCGAGGTTCAGCCCAGAGAGAAAAAGAAATCCTTCTGGAAGAAAGCACGCCATTTCTTTGGTCTCCGAAAGCCTGACAGTTGGAAGAAAAATAAAAACGCTTCCAACTGAAAACTCTTCCCTTCAAAGACTCAGACTCAGACAAACAGACCTCACACTGAAACAGACATTTAACAACACAGACCAGTGATTTTAAATTAGGTTTTTAAAAACCAGCAGCACAGTGATGGCAGCCAACTCTGTTACCGTCGTGCTGTGTAGGTTTTTCACATGAAACTCTGGTTTCCTCCACAGGAGCGGCTGCGACTGAGTGGTTAGAGCGGTCGTCCTCCAATGCAAGAGTTGGGGGTTCGAATCCACCAGCGGTCACATGCTGAAGTGTCCCTCAGTAAGACACTGAACCCCTAGTAAAGTGTTGTATGAATGGGTAAATGAGGACACAGATTGTAATGCAAAGCGCTTTGAGTATCTGGATAAGATAGAAAAGCGCTTTGGCCATTTACCATAGTTTAGACAAATTTATTCACTGGTAACTACACAGAAACACGGACACAGACCCACAGACTCACAGACACAGACTCACAGACACAGACTCACAGACACACAGACATACTGACACAGACCCACTCACAGAATCACAGACACAGACTCACAGACTCACAGACACAGACTTACAACCCCCCTTCCCCTCACCCCAGTGAATCGCCACCTTATCGTGGTGGAGGTGTTTGCGTGTCCCAATGATCCCAGAAGTCCTGCTGGTGCGGACAAAGTGAGGGACCAGACTAAGAGCGATTCAGAAACTTTCATATTTGTTGTATTTATTATTGAAAAACATGGACGGAAATCTAAATATTTCCGAACGTACGAATTGCAAAAATACCAAAATTCATAGCAAGAATGTTTCAGTTCAATTCAAAAACACTTCATTAATCCCAAAGGGGAATTAAATGTTGGAATTAAATGTAACTCTTCCTGGTTTTACTAAGAGTTGTTATAGATGCTGATGGCATAAACATAAACATGAACAACATCATATCAAATTATGGTATTAGCATATAAATACTTTAAATTAGCAATTAGTATTTATGTACTTTAATGGGCTAAGGGAGTACTGCTATTAAAATGTTCCTTTTTGGAAAATGTATTGAGCCTGTTGTATATAAAACAGTAACTTAAAAATGCTCTAAACATATTTGAGTCACAATTTATTTTTGTGCATAATAATGCAATTAATCACGATTAATCTCAAACAGATGTGATTAATCACGATTAAAAAAAATTATTTGCCCAGCATTGTTTTTAAAAATAGTACAGGTAATTTCAGCACACAATCTACCATAATGGCAATGGGATCAAGTGAAAGGAAGTTAAAAAAAGTTAAAAAACTTTGGCCTGATTGTTTGGGTTCGTGGGACGCAAAGAGATAGTACAAATATACATATATTTATATGTATACATATATGGCTACTAGGGCTGAACGATTAATCGCATTTGCGATAATCTCGCGATATGTTAAAACGCGATTCTCGAATCGCACAGGCTGCGATTTGACTGGTCACGTGACTTGGGAGTGAGCCGAGCGGAGCAACAGAGCAGGCAGGGAGGGGGAGAAGTTAACACTACGCGCTCCAACACAGTTGCTTCAGGCTCGACAGAAGTCATAAAAGTTAAAAATTCAGGTAAGTTAGCCCATGTAAACGTGTATCTGATCTTAAAGGCTGAAACACAGAGACAGCGGGAGATAAACAGAGAGCGAGCTGGTCATGTGACCGGGCCTGTTTTTGACGGTGCCCTGTTAGCAGCTAGCTCAGCAAGCTAACGTTCTGCATGAAAAAGTGCATTCATTATCTGATTTTTTTAAAAACAGTTTTGTCATTAGTGATATGAATTAATACAGAAACAGTAAAACACACGTTTCATGCAAGCTGATTTTTTTTTAAACTAGCGGTGTTTAATGATCGTTAGCTTAGCTTTAGCATAGCTATTTAGATGAGGTGATGCAATTTCTCATTATTACCAAACCTGGTCGTGATGTCACAACTATTATACTATCCTTTTTATTGTCCGTTTTAAATAAAAATGTTTATTATGTTCAGTAATGTGAAGCTATTTAGTCATCACGTTTTGCATCCACTTAACGTTGACAAACTGGGAAAAGCTAAAACCTGTACATTGTTTTTAACTAACAAATTGAGAAGATTTTTCTGGTCCTCAATTTTTGCACATGTGTGAGTGAAAGTGGAGGATGTGGTTGTGTGTATTTATTTTTTATTTTGTATAACAGGACATGCACTAAAGGATGACAGGGTGTCAAGAGCAATATGCTTAAGAAGCTGGTGGAGCACTTCTCCCACAGTTGGAAGAAGAAGGCAGCAATGACTGAAGCACAGAGGGAGCTCAAACTTCCTGAACATAGCCTCATCACTGAATGTCCCACAAGATGGGGATCCCATTGATTGTCAGGGTGCTAGAGCAGCTCAAAGCCATTTCTCAGGTGCTGTCAGGTGACCGTTATGCACACTCCCTTATACCTGGCAGGATATTGAGGTGTTGGAGTCTGTTCACAAGGCTCTGCATCCTGCTGTTACTGACTGACTATAATGTTTACATTACAGGTGGTCCCCGACTTACGAGCGCCCCGACCTACGAGCGTCCGACTTTACGAGATTATCATAATTAATAAAAATATGAAATTTAAAAAAAAAAATTTTTTTGTTTTTTTTGTGTTTAAATGTTCTTAATTTCATGTGTACAGCACTTTGTTGCAGCTGTGGTTGTTTTAAATGGCTTTATAAATACGTAAAGTATCATTATTATTTTTTTTTAAATAATTTATGCTTTTTTGAACAACTTCCTGCGGGAACCAGGAACCGGAAATACCGCCTCCGCCATTTTACATTCATTAGTTCCAGAGTCTCGGCACTCGGCAGCCGGCTTTTGGAGGACTGTTTCTCCCATAAGAGGATGCCTCATACGGATAAATTAACTGGAAACTCTCGCTGAACTCTGTGAATGTCTTAGGACTGGAGCAGCAGCTGCGATCGCTCCGCCGATCGCTCCCACAGTGCCGCGCGAGACCAGCAGCTCATGGTATGAGCTAAGGCTAACATGCTAAAGCGGACCCCACCAGAGCTGCAGATTCGACAGCCGGCTTTGTGCGATCAGAGGTTCCTGGAGCTCGGATCGATGTCGGCCTGGAAGCCGAAGATATCGGGGGACAACGAGCTAACTTGGAATAACAAAGCCGACAGCATTTTTGGAGATGCAGATAAACCGGACTGCCCCGGAGCTGCGGATTCGGGGGGGCTAAATGCTAACAGATGCAGCTAACAGATGCAGCTGAAGGCGGCACGTAGACGGCTCTTCGGTAAGTTATTAAAACTTTTTCTGTATGAAGTTAGGATACTAACAGTCCTTTCTGTCTGGACTAGACAGTTGCACTGCACTTTGACTGCACATAGAGCGCGCGGAGGGGGAGGGGGGGTACGTGTCTGTTGCGTGACAAATGGAAAAGTACAGTGGCGGAAGGTTACATGAGCACTATTTTCTGTACCCCGACCCCCAAAAAACAAAGGCGGAGAAAAGCACTGTTGTACAGAAAAAACTGTACAGGTATGTGTTTATAGATGAATGTGTGGTGTAATGTGCTAGCTAACTGCTTGTAAATAAAGTGTTGTGCATGTTTAAGGATCAGTATGTACGCTTGTTCAGTCTCATGTTGATAAACGGGTGTGCGCCGCAGCGCTAGCGTCTTTTTTCCGATTTGCGAGCGGACTTCCGGTTTTACGAGATAGCACGTGCGGGCCGTTCCGAGGTACGAATTCTCGGTTTACGAGCAACTCATAAGTACGGAACTCGCTCGTAAGTCGGGGACTACCTGTATTGTTCCAAGAGTTTTTTTTATTTTTTTTTTACATCTAAAAGATTTAATAAGAACAGATACTAGTCTATTTTGTGTTCACTGAGTTTAAATTCCCAGAACGAGTTGGTTAAAGCAGATTCTCTTTATGTTTTTTGCACTTTATTTTTTATGATGTTACTGGCTGGAAAGCAGTAAGTAAAAAAAAAATTATATCTAATTTTTTATATTTATTCATTAACTGTCATGTGAAGTTCAGACAGTGGTTAGGAAGTTCACTTAACATGTTTACTATTATGTTTATGAAACAAGAAAAAATAGAAACGGTGAAAAGAAAAGGCATAGATTTGTTTGCTTTATTGTAATCTCTGCTTTAAATAAAGCTGACATTGTTTATTATAAAACATTGTTTTATTGCTTCTGTTTGTTGAAAAATACTTGAGAAGGTATTAAAAAATAATCACATTTTAAATCGCAATCGCAATTTATAGAAAAAAAATTGCAATTAGATTATTTTATAATACATATACAGTGTGCTCTGAACGGTCTTATTTAAGGATGCCCAATGTGCCTTACTGCATATGCCACTTTTTGCCTCTATAACAACATCAACTACTACCTCATACATATACTGTGTACATTAACTCATACGCTGCTTTGCCACTTTGCAAATGTCAATGCTAGAAACCTTTAGTTTATTTTAGTTATACTTTTTATACTCTTTTTTTATACTAGTATGCAAAAACTCAGGACAGTATTATGTTCATTAAATGTTTAATGTTTTAGTTTTAGAGTTGGTGTAAATTTTCATACTCTTATACCACTATGCAAAAACTCAGGACAGTGTTAGTTTTACTATTTTATGCTTATGTCTATTATTATATGTTTCAGTGTTTCAATGTTTAGATGTTTACTGTTGCACCGAGGGACTGAGAGAAACGCAATTTCGGTCCTGTGTATGTCCTGTACAGTACATATTGCAGATCTGACAATAAAGTTGACTTTGACTTTCCAAAATCGTTCAGCCCTACAGCTTTTTTAGCGATGGTGGTGTAGTGGTAAGCACAACTGCCTTACAAGCAGTTGACCTGGGTTCGATTCCCAGCCATCGCAGACAGTTTGAGTCCATGTATCTTTCTTTGTATGTGGTAGGTTATTGCCCCAGTGCCATAATTATGGGGTCATCCATTGCAGCCCAGGGTTTGGTAGGAAGGATATCCAACCATAAACTCGTTGCCAACCCTTGCATGCAACTTCACATGCTTTTTCAATCACTAAGATGGGCAGTTGAAACAAACTCAATTATATTTGCAATATAATAATAATAATAATGTCTTTTCCTGTCATCTGCGTATGTTTCCCATACACAGACGAAATTCGTCTCTGCATTTAACCCAACCACCTACCAGGTGGTGCAGTGAGCAGCCCGAAAGCGCCCGGGAGCTGGAGAAATAGGTGTGCACTCATAGACACCCCAAGGTATATGTTTTTGTAGCCATGAAGGCATTACTACATACTGCCAGAATGGAAACATGTGAATGCACATATTATAGCATGATTAGTTTGATGAACTCTTTCAGCACTTGATATCAAAGGAAACATCCTAATGAGGAACTATTTTATTACAAAAGCCTGAAAGAGTTGAGTTTTTGGGGGATAAAACAGCATAGTTCAACACTTAGCAATGTTGATTCACACCAGAGGGTCTTAGGTTTAAGCCCTGGGTTGGTCCTAGGGTCTTTCTGGGTCAAGTTTACATGTTTTTTGTGTATACGGTATCATGTCCTGGACGACTGAGAATCTTCACCAGCATACGGTACTTGTGTTATTGTCTGGTACTGTACTCAGGTTTTCTCCCAATGTCCAAGAAAACATGACATAGCATCTCACATACTATATACAGTGATGATGTCACTGTACGTATAGTCAAATTAGAACAAAGCCTCAATGAATGGCAGAATAATCAGGAACATGCTATTTAAGATGCAGAAGTAGCAAAACAATACCTGTAGCAGACGACCCCTAAAATCTGTCTCCAGTCCAAAACTAGAGAAATGCTAACAAAGAGCAAAAAATTGCTGGAAATGAAATGAAAATTAATCTCAGTGCCAAATTAGCCAAACACTTTAAAACCAAAAACATATTAACTAAGAGCCAGAAATAGTGACCTCAGTCTTTTCCTCATTAAAATGTAAAAAGTGCTGACATCCATGCTCTGGCTTCTGCCACAAGATTGATGCAGTATACAATCATTTTAGAGTGAATGTAAAAAAAAAAACATTGTGCGTTTGAGTTGTGACAAATCACCACACTCACAGGTGGAGGACAAATAAGCAAGATGCAATTTATTATACATTTTTATTTTTCCAAATTATTTATTGTCCTGTGTTCATTCAACCTTTGTTTATACAACAAAAGTTCATGCTCAATCATCCAGATATCAAATCCAATAATTCTCAGTCAGGTCATTTGGACAGTTTAGCTCCAGCAAACTGGTTGGTTCACTTAAGGAGTTTACTGCTTGGTGGGGAAATAGTTTACTGGAACTCCTCAGACTGAGGAAGCCCTCCGGATAGAGGGCGAAACGTCTCTATAAAAAAGACACTGTCCAGATGACCTGACTCAGAATTATTGGACTTTATTTATACAGGTTAGTTCTCATTATGCCTTGAGGACTCATTTACAAGAGAGACCTGTGTGTATCTCAGGATTGTGTGCATGTGGGTGTTTGTGTGAGTTGGTTTAGGGGGTGAGAGTGAGCGAGATGAGTGTGTATGTGGGTGGCTGTTTTTTTTCATTATCATTTTTATTGGGTCCCAGTGAGAAATGTCTCATTTTGTGTTGATTTAAGTGAAACTAAAATTACAATAAAGGTTGCTTTGATTCAAAACCTGAATAAATCTTATGGTTATGATGAAGGCACCTTTTATTGTTGTATTATTTTCAAGGTATTCATAGATTTACATGACTAAATAAAGGTTGAATGAAAGGTATGAGCTACGTTTAACTACAGTACAGTACAGTACTGTACTGCATGATGTCAACCTGGTGACAGCTCTGAGCTTGTCCTCTGAGCCTGACTGACTTCCCCACAAAACAAATACAAAAACGATTTAACCTTTTTATACTATCTAACTTAGATGTAGATATATTTAATTTACTGTCTGCAAAAAAAAATCAAAGTTTAGATTTCTTGATCCTCCAGCTTCAAATCCTCAGTTAAATTTTGTTTATGTTAAACTCTGAAATGTTCAAACAAACAAACAAAAATACTAATTTTATTCAGTACTCTGAAAAACATAGGGTAGAATTAGTAAACTGGTTACATAAAAAGGAGATTATCTACAAGTCAATACAGTTCAGAAGGTGGTGACAACAGAAAACACTGATTAGATCAGTGTTTTTTTGATTAGGAGACAAAATGATTTCACTTCAGCAACGAAAGCTGAGACTCTACCGCAAAACTTTTATATTTATTTTAGCTTATTTGAATAAGGCGAATAACTAGTTTGGCTCATACAACTGGTGTGAAAGCACTGTGCGGTGGTGGCAAAGTTAACTCACCTGATGGAAGCGGAGGAGACGCAAACACGAAAAAAAAATCCAAACTACTCCCTTAACCTCTTTAAAAAAAACATAGATGGACGGGTGTTACCCTCATTTAGCTTTACAGAATCAGACGAGAGGTTTATGAGCTCCGACTGAGCTCTGTTAGAAGAAAAGAAATATCAAAATAAATAGGAACGTTACATTTTTTTAACATGAACTGCTAGTTAGCATTAGCTGTTGCTATCGCTCGGTTCTTCTTCTTCGTCTTCCACTCGTCGCCTTCAGCCTGCAACTGTTCGTTGTTTACGACCGGTGCTGACCTCTAGCGGCTGAAGGGTGTATTGCAAAAGAAAATGCTTGTCAAGCGCAGAGGAAATGCAAATGCAAATGTTGAGCATGCATCAGGGTAATAATAATAATAATAATAAAATGAAATAAAATAAATAAAACAAAAAATGCATGGAAACCATGTAAAATATGTGAATTTTACGGTGGCCCTGAAATCCAAACCATAACTACAAATTAAAAAAACACGACAAATTAAAAAACAGTATAAAAATTTTAAAAAAATAAAAAAGCTATTTTTAAAAAACAAATACAGTACACACAAAAAAAAACACAACATAAAAAACAACAAGATTTAAAATAAACACAACTATTGTAAATTAAAAAAAAAATACAAATTTATCTTGCGTAAATCTCATACTCTAAAAAATACTCTCCATTCTTTTAAAACAAAAAAGCTCTCTGGATTTCTTCAACTACAGACAAAAAGTTTAGATTAGAAGTATCGGTTTCCTGGATGACTTCACCTCCTTAAATTACATGTTGGCAAGTTTTAGACCAAATTTATATTAAAACATACAATATATTATTTAAAATGGTGCACAATGGTTATATGTAATGTTGTAAACACAAATACTGGAAAAGATTTAGGAGCGATTTGTGACAAAACGGCGACAACAATGGCCAAATTAAAGCTTTTCTATACTTTGACCAGTTAGGTTGTCTGTTTTGGAAAGAGTGGAACTTACACAAAAAAACCAGGAGAAATAACTGGAAGTGAACGAGCTGAAGATGATGAGGTTCTCCTTAATGACTAAGATTAGGAATGAGATAATCAGAAGTACAGCACAGGTTGAACAACTGGGAGATAAAGTTAGAGAGACCAGACTGAGATGGTTTGGACATGTCCAGAGGAGAGACAGTGGGTATATTGGTAGAAGGATGTTAGAAATGCAGCTGTCAGGAAAAAGATAAAGAGGAGATATATGCTGCAGTTAGAGAGGACATGGAGGTATACGAGGATGACGTTCTGTGGAGACCCCTGAAGAGGAAACAGTCAAAAGAAGAAGAATTTTTCAATTAAACGTTGGTATTATAAATATTTTCATACATGCAAATATATATATACTGTATGTATGTATATATA
>JBBPBX010020231.1:9891-20090 GCA_038048925.1 Garcialebias charrua | reverse complement strand
GTAAATCGGGGACTACCTGTATATATATATATATATATATATATATATATATATATATATATATATATATATATATATATATATATATATATATATATATATATATATATATATATATATATATATATGTGTGTGTGTGTGTGTGTGTGTGTGTGTGTGTTTGTGTGTGTAAATCTGCTTCCATGGAATGATATTTGGTACGTGACGTTTTTGGAAGAAGGCCTCGATTTCTCATATGAAAACAAACACGATTTTATAAATGGTGTGCTCAGGATCAAATTAAAAATGTGTTTCTTTACAGCGCAGTGCGATCAGTAAATAAATATGCAACAAAATGACCCTTATACTGTGATATGTTATAAAAGGCCATATTCTTTTTGTGAAGCCCTACAAAACAAGTGTGGCATTAAAATAAATAAATCTTGTAAAACAAAATCATCTTTCATCAATGATGTGATCAGTCTGTTAAATTATGCTTAAAATCATGATTAAAATGTGCACGGAATAAAACACGTCAATATGTGCATGCTTCCTGCAGCAGCTTCTGCTCGTTCATTCTGCAAGCATGACCTGAAAAGAATGCAGGCAGTCAGGTTTAACTGCACCGTCTGGTCAATTATATTTTGTTTGTTCACATGAAAGGCTTGGATTTATTATTTGTCTGTCACTACTGTCCCTCGGGCATACGCTGATATTTAGCTGAATTTTAGTTCCGTTGAAATACTTTGTCGGCTGGTTTTGTTACAGACAAAAACGACCAAAAAAAGATGTTGTAATAAATAAATAGATAAATAAAAATAGAAATAGCTTAAGATATTATTTGTCTTAAAATGTACCAAACTCAGTTCAACAAATGCCTTGAATTAAACGTGATAGAGAACATTTTGTTTAGGGGCGTTCTCACTGATTTACCGTTGTATCCCCCGTACATGGCGCACTGCCGTATAAGTCGCATCAGTCCAAATATATCTAATAAAGTGGGAAAATCATAAATAAGTTGCCAAATTCTCTGTATAAATTGCAGGGTATGCAAATTCATGCAAAAAGCTGCGACTTATATGGTGAAAAGTACGGTAAATGTCTATACAGCGTCTTTGACTTGATACGAGGGTAAAAGTAACATTTGTCTGAGTCCATGGCATTAACCTGTATAAATAAAGGTTGAATGAAAAGCTAAAATCTAAATCATAGCAAGGAACAAAATGATCAAAAATGTAGAAAATAGACAAAACAATAGGAAAAAAAAGAGAGCATGAGAAAACCAAAATGGGGAGTATTTTGCTGATTTAAAATAGATTTCCAAAGATATTTGTTTGCAAATGAAGGTGAATATTTCTAAAAGTAAAAAGGTGACATCTAAAAGTCATAACATAATGTTCCAGATCAAGTACATTTTGATACTTGAATTATTGAAATGCACAAAGTATGCACGGTTTGCACAGATTTTACAGAAGGAACGATGAACAAGAAGACAACTACATGAATTCAGCATTCACACAATTACAAATAATGTAATATAAAACAATAAAACCAAAAAAGTTTGTGCACTGAATCTTCACTTTGACTCAGTTCCTTGAAGAGGGCAGTGATTAACAATGAAGAAAGATGGTTCCATGATTTTATCTTTGATCTTGGTTGATATTATTATTAATTTTACTTGATTTTATCACTTGTTTTATTTATTTATTTATTTATTTATTTTTTAAGCAGGCCTATTCTGCCTCCACATGATTTTGTCTTTGATCTTAGTTGATATTATTATTGATTTTACTTGATTTTATCACTTGTTTTATTTGATTTTTGCTTTTGTTGCACTTTGTAGCACTTTGGGATTTTTATTAATGAAAAGTGCATTATAAATTGAATTCATTATTATTATTACGTGTATTATTATTCCCTTTTGAATAAAAAGATAAATCAAGTATAACCCTGCACTGAGTGCTTTGAGGTTGAGAAAACAGAAAGAGACACAGAAGAACACAATATTACTGTAAAAACAGCATAAAGCAATATGATCCACAATACACCATGCCCTTTGAGAAGCTGGAATCTTCAAGCTATTCCTTGTTTCAGTTTTACAAATTGCAGACACGATCATCAATCTAGTTTTACACTGACACAACCATGTAGTGTGAAATATACACAAACCATGACATTCCTCACCAAGTCATTACATTACATACAAGGTGAGCCGTGGCTGGAAGCGAGTGTTTTTGTGTGACTGACGTTTATTTTTGTTGCAGATGGGAGCAGGAGACAGTCCTCCACTTCAAACAGACGTGAGCTGACCGCAGCCTCCCATCGTTAATGTTCTTTGATCACAAACGTGCACGACCATGATCTTCATCGTGAGACTCAGATTTAGATATTGTACTTGGAAATTATTGAATAGATTCCAATTACTTTATCTGTCTTATCCATTATCTTTACCTGCTTCTTCCTTTTCAGATTGCGGGGGTCACTGGTGCCCATGTCCATCAGTCACTGTGTGGTGGGGGACACACTGGACAGGTCTCCAGTCCATCACAGGGACACAGAGACAAATGAGACAAGCAACCATTCACTCACTAACTCACACCTACAGACTATAGTTACCAGTCAGCCTAACATACATGGTTTTGGTCTGTGGGAGGAAACCGGAGTACCAGGAGAAAACCCACGCATGCACGGAGAGAACATGCAAACTCCATCCAGAGAGTCAGAGTCAGAGAGTCTTTATTGTCATTTGCACCGCATGTGGTACATGTGATGAAAACGAGATTATGTACACGAGGTCCCAGTTACATCCAACAACAAATGAAAGAGAAAAACAGTAATAACATCTAGAACTAACTAAGAAAAACATCAACTAGTAATACACTAAGCCTAATATAGTGGGAATAAACAGCAGCACGAACATGAGTTTGTATGAGCAGATGGTCACAGATGAACACAGATGAACACAGCAACAAGAAAACAGATCAGCATCAGTATGATGTGATATTTTGCAGTGTTTATTTTTTTTTTTTTATTTATTTATTCATGAGTCTAACAGCCTCAGGGTAGAAAGAAAGAAAGGCGACAGTGGAAAGGAAAAACTCCCTCACGGTGAAGAAGCCTTTAGCAGAACCAAGGTCAGGACAAGCATCTGCTTCGACCGGCTGGGTTTGGTAAGAACAGATACACAATGGCAGGTCAAGAATCACATGTTAAGACAGAAATAGTATCAAATGAAAACTATTCAATTAAAAAAAATAATTTAAGAAATTAGGTCAGTTTGTCCATAACATCATAACAATCCAACCCTAACTATTAGGATTTATCAAAAAGAAAGTCTTAAGCCCAGTCTTAAATGGTAAATGGAGCTTATTTATATAGCGCTTTCCAGCCCCCTGTGAGGAGCCCCAAAGCGCTTTACAATACCAACCATCCACCCATTCATTCACACATTCATACACCGGTAGTGGTAGCCTGCCTTGCAAGGCGCAATCCAGACCTACCGGGAGCAACTCAGGGTTAAGTGTCTTGCCCAGGGACACAACGACACATGGTGAGTGGACGCGGGATTCGAACCTCCAACCTTCCGATCGGGGGTCGACTGCCATTACCACTGTGCCACGGCCGCCCAACTTAAAACTGGACAACGTGTCATCCTCACTGCAGACAGAAACAGGAAGTTGGTTCCACAAGAGAGGAGTCTGATAACTGGAAGATCTTCCTCCCATTCTGCTTTTGGAAACTCTAGGAACCGCAAGTAAGCCTGCAGTCTGAGAGCGAAGTGCTCTGTTAGGAAAATATAGAACAATAAAATCTTGAATATAAGATGGAGCTAGGTTGTTGAGGGCTTTGTATTTGTAGGCTAGAATAAAATTTATGAATTAAACTCTCAGTTTGACAGGGAGCCAGTGGAGAGAAGCTAAAACGTTCAAATCTTTGTGTTTCATTTTTGAATCTATAATCTCAGAGCTGATGTGACTTATTGGCAGAAAGCTCCAGTTTTGTCTATCTGTCCAAAGGACATTCGTTCATAAACTTTGCTGCTTGTCGATAAAATAAACAATCAGGACATTTTCTGTTTTACTTCATTATGAAGTGCTTTCAACAGTCTTGTCCTCCTCAGTTATTGTCATTGTCCTCCTCTATGCTCAAACAGTGATAGAACGTAAGATCTGACACTGATGAAACTTGACCTTGGAGTTCACCTCTACTCATTTTGGAAGTTGTTCTGGAATCTGGCTACAGTTCATCTGTCTTTTTAATTTGTCATTGTTCGTCTTTTTGCAGCTACGTCCACAGAGGTTGTCTTCTCTGAATAATATGTGCAGCTGCAGTCACAGCCAAATTTCTAAAGCAACGACTGATTTTCACGAGTTTATTTTCAGGGACTGTTTTTTTTTTTAACAATACGTTTGTTATCTAAAAAGTTAAGTCGGGTCCTAAACAAAACAAAACAATAAATGTAGAAACGTTTCGTCTTTCATCCGAAAGACTTCTTCAGACCGAGGAGCTGTATTCAGCTCAGTCTTATAAATACACACCTTCTCACAGTGGATCAACCAGTTTCTGCTGACAGCCAAGACCAGCTGTTTTTTGAACGTCCAGATGACCAAACTTAACTTTTTTAGATTTTTCTACCTGGATTGGGCATCAGGATATTTTGAGTTATTGTTGTTACTTTTATCAGTTTCTAGTGATTTCACTAACATTGTGGCTTTTCTTTCTTTAACAACAGCAAAAAAAAAATGTATTCAAAGACTTAATGAGAACGCAGATAGCGTAGACTAAGTTTGCCATTTATGATTATTCTTTTTATCTTTTGTAAGTTAAACACTTATAAGGTAAATATTCTAGTATGGATTGTTTTTCACTGTTGTTTGTATTCCTGAAATCGTCTCAAGTGTTTTAACCCCGACTAACCACTGAACTTAAAGACCATCAGGTTTTAAAATATATGTTTGTTGTTATTTTTTCCTTTCTTTTTTTTTTTAACACAAAAATACATTAACCGGCTCATAATAGTACTAGAGCCATGACGATGTTCTACATATTCATTATGAGTATGACAGGACTTTAAAAAATTGATCAGGTCAAAAAGCCAAAGTCTCATCAATAACATTGTGCATGTTTGGCCTTCAGGACTCTGGTGGAAAAATCCGGTAAGCTGGGCTCAAAAGATCTGTTGTTCATGCTCGTGAGAAACATTTCTTTTTTTTTTTTTTACTAACAGTGTGGGTTATAGTGCTGCAGCTTGATATGTCACAGAACCAATTACTATCATGAATTAATGAAAGACTAAAAATGGTTATTATTCAAAAGTATAAGGATGATCAAGGGTGAGAAATTGGATGGTAATAATAGAACTGAGGATGAATTGGACAATTGTGTGCTGATCTGTGTATATGTGTGTAAATATATGTGGGTGTGTAAATAAGTAAATGTTATCTGTGTATTTATGCAGGTAGATGTGTATGTATATCTATGTGAGAATGTATATACTTTCATCTAGTCCAGAAAATACTGTTATACTGTAGTTATTTTTTATAATAATTTTAATTTTAAATAGTATTATTATTGTTATTATTATTATTATTATTATTATTATTATTATTATTGAAAGGATACTGGCAACAGTAAGACTATTTATGCTATGAATTAATGAATGGATAAGGGGTATGATAATATAAGTTAAACTTCATCATACTCCTTTTCAGACTCACAGTCGCCATTAGGGGGAAAAAAAAGAAAAAAAAAGTATCTTAGCATATGAAAATTGGGTATGTTTATTTGATATTAAGATTCTGTATCTACACTTAGAAACATGAAAGTCTTTATTATTATGTTTTGTTGGTGAAATGTCTGTCTGAAATAAAAAATTATCATCATGAATTACTTCAAAAAAGGAAACAACAAAGACCAGCTCAGGATGTTAAACCCATCACACGTTCAGGTGAAACCATATTTATTGAACAGACCCAAACACACAAAGGTTTCCATCAAATCAAATGAACTGAACTACAAAACCACAGCAACATTTCTCACTTTGTGTGAAACAATTTATTTAAATAATAAAAACAAACGCTGACATGGCAGAAAGTCTTACACTTCTTAGCTCAGGCGAATCAAGGCAGATATGTTCTTGATTTTAGTGTTTCATCCTGTTTTACAGTGATTTATTGTTTTATACACTACTCTTATTTTAACTGTATTTTTAACTGTGGTTTATTGTTATTATTGTTTACTGTTATTGTTGTCTACTTTTTTTGTTCCGTCTGGAACCGATCTCTCTTGTACATGAGTCCTCATGACTCAATGATATTGACCTGTATAAATAAAAGTTGAATAAAAAACAAAAAAACATGATGCCACAATCCATGGACTGAGGAACAACAAGGAATCACACATACTGTAAATCAAATGTTGTTTTTAAGAACGGAAACCCCATAAAGATTAAATTCAAATTATTTAGCGCCATTTCACAACATATATCTCCCAGCGTTGTTTAAATACACACATACATTATTAAATGCCATTAATAAAATGTTATTCTAAAAAAGCCAATAAACTGAATCAAATCTCCAGTTCACTAAAATCCTGGGACACTGTGTACACAATTTTGTTCCGCCACATGTGTGGTGCATATGACAAATAAAGAACCTTTTCATTCAACCTTTATTTAGTCAGGTAAATCTTATTGAGCCTCATAGGCTCATTTACGAAAGTGACCTGCTAAAACTAAAGAACGATGAACAGCTATGGTAGAATTTCCATAAACAATAAACAATAGAAAACAAAAGAGAGAAAAAAACAAAAGAGAGAAATACTTTTAAACCTCTCATAACGTTCTATTTGTGCAGTTGTTTGGTTTAAAACAATACATTTAATGGGTGCTTTAATGAAATGAGTCATTCATTCCTTGAAGACATGCATGTTGCCCAACTTATAGACTGTTTCAGACTAATATTATCACATGTTGAGAAATGCAGGGTTTTAGTTGCTTTGATTAAATTAATTAATTGAACTTAGTTAGCATTTTATCTCATGAAATACTGTGAGATGTCACACTCAGAATATGCGTTGCGAATGAATAATGGGTATTATTATATTATAATTATTATAATATGCTGGTGAAGATTCTCAGTCGCCCAGGACATGATAAATCAAAAAGGCGTTCAATTCAAGATCAAGTCCAGTTGATCTTGAATTGAACGCCTTTTTGAATTATTATAATAGTACGGTATACAGTATATACATTTCCTTGAAATGACCTACTACTCACCAGGAGGAAGAGATGCTTTTGCTTGTTTGTTTACTTTCTGTTTATTGTCAGCAGATTAGATATTTTGATTTGGAAATGAAAAGTTATTAATATTTTTACAAATTCTTTAATTTTAAGTGTGTGAACATATGTTTATATAAGCTTTGATTTGTGTTTGTAAATGCTTATTAGGTACAACAAGATCATTTTAGGAAGCTGTTTCTCTTTTGCCATGAGAGTTATTTCTGCTACTTTTATTTGGAGTGTCTGTTCAGATAAAAAAAAAAGCTCTGTTTATCGTACTTACTCAAAAAGAGGTAACACTCGATAACTGGTATAAGTAGGCCTACTTGCAAAGTCAGATTAGCACAACAGGTTACACAGTTATACAGAAACACATAAAAGCCAGTCACGAGCATCTAAAACAGGCTTGTTTTTATACGCCTCAGCTCCTCCCAGCTCACAGACTCGGAGGCAACCTTGGAGTGCCGGCTGCACCGGCAGTCTCAAATCAGCTCTTCATCCATCTCTCTCTCTAACTCAAACATATGATTCATGGGCAGTTAACATTCTCAGCCATAGTAGTTAAAAACATCCATAAAACATTGACCAAAAATTCCCTACCGCTCTCAACAACGACTAATGAATCTATTGATTTTTTTTCCTATGCCAAATTACATTGCCTGGCCAACAAAAAAAGTCACCACCTGAGTTTAACTAAGCAAATAGATACAAGCCTCCTATTGGACGATTACTACATGGGTGATTATCTTTCAGCTGGCAACAAGTTATTTAACCCCAACTGGTGCAATGAGTTGCTTTGCATTTCTTAAACAACCATGTGGAAAGACACATCGTGTGGTCGTGGAAAAGATGTCAGTCTGTTTGAGAAGGGTCAAATCATTGGCACCAAGCAGAGAAAACATCTAAGGAGATTGCAGAAACTACTAAAACTGGGTTAAGAACTGTCCAACGCATTATTAAAAACTGGAAGGATAGTGAGGACCCATCGTCTTCAAGGAAGAAATGTGGCCGGGAAAAAATCCTGAATGATTGTGATTGGCGATCACTTAAATGTTTGCTGAAATCAAATAGAAGAGAAACAACAGTAGCACTCAGGGCTATGTTTAATGGTGAAAGTAAGAGCATTTCCACACGCACAATGTGAAGGTAACTCAAGGGATTGGGACTGAACAGCTGTGTAGCCTTAAGAAAACCACCAATCAGTGAGGCTAACTGGGGAAAAACGGTTTCAATTTGCTAGGGAGCATAAAGATTGGACTCTAGAGCAATGGAAGAAGGTCATGTGGTCTGATGAGTACAGCTTTACCCCGTTTCAGAGTGATGGGTGAATCAGGGTTAGAAGAGAGGCAGGTGAAGTGATGCACCCATCATGCCTAGTGCCTAGTCATCAATACAAGATCTTGGTGAAAAATCAATGCAACACTGGATGGAAATAGATCTTGGGACATTGCAGAAGCTTATTGAAACAATGCCACAGAGAATGCATGTCGTAATCAAAGCTAAAGGTGGTCCAACGAAATGTTAGTGTGACCTTTTATTTTTGGTGGCAACATTTTTTTGGCCAGGCAGTTGGGCTTACAGTATTTGACTAGCACAAAACATATAGATAAACTTTCCTAAATTTAGTTTTAACAATGCTTTTGTTTCATGAATGAGTGTGGAAATTCTGTAGTATTTTGTTGTTACCTGCTTCTGCAGCTTCTGAGTAGCAGAGCAGAGCCAAGCTCTCACTCCTGCTCCTAATCCACTTCTGAGGAGGATTAAGCTCCTCTGGGACAGCAGTTCAACACTGGATCATTGAAACCTCTAGGTCTGCTGCAAGAGGCTGGGGTTCCTTGAGTTGACCTGTGTTTCATTTCTTGTGGTGTTTTTTTGGGTTTGCCCCTTATGAAAACTCACATTAGTTTGAGTCTCCTTGTGACTGACTCTTACCTCCTGAGACTTCAGAGTCACCTGTGACCATATACTCCTTGACTTTGGATAAGCTCTTGTGGTTTCTGTTCTGCCACTCTCCTACAAACCACATACCTGTATCATCACTCACCTGAGATCTCCACCCTTCTCTCCAAGCTGTTCTCTGCTTCATGATCTGTAAGACAGATCCAAACATTATCATTGAAGGCCACTTGTTTCCAAACGATCTTTATACGGTACTTGAGTCACTCTTCTTTTCAGATAATCCTCTTGTGTAAATACCACTCCTCTAGCAATAAATTATATTTACCATTTTAACTCTGTGTTGGACTCTCTTTGTCAGTTTGCCTATCCTGGGGTTAAAAATAATCTGAATGTGATAGAGTTACTCAGTAAATTCCAGAATACTGTAATTGTCCAGCACACTCTGCTACGTTCTTAAAAAAATTTCCATAAGTTTGACTCCCTTGGAGGTGTCAGTGATGTCACAGGCATGCCCCATGCTTGTTAACCTTTCAAAGTCTTTAGTAATCAGGGTGTCACCTTGTGTATTGAAGGTGTTATGGTTCCAAAAATGTCTTGGGGCATGTGGGTGGGAAACTGATGTTTATGATCCCAATGAGGTGTGCCATGGCACTATGGCTGCCAAATTCTCCTAAGTCAGCCGGTCTTATTAACATTTTAAGGCTGATACAGTTTCTTTAGGTACCTAAGATATAAAAAATAGCCATAGCAATGCTTAAAAGCACAATCACAAATAGTATACTTCTATTAAGAAAAGAAACAACGGTGTTACACTTTTACAAACTACTTTGACCAAAAAAAATCATATTTGCGTTATAAAAATATAATTTTTGGAAGGAATGTACTGCAATTTCCAGACTATTCCATGCACCTGAACATAAACCGTGCCCACTAAATTTAAAAATAAAAAGATTTTGTACTTGTATAGGCCACACTTGTATTTAAACCAGAGGTGTCCACATTGTAACAAGAGATATTTACATGGAAATATATATATATATAT
>JBBPBX010020230.1:31179-43585 GCA_038048925.1 Garcialebias charrua | reverse complement strand
ACAACAAAAAACACTAAATACTGTACCAAATTAACACCATGATTTGTCAACTTTAAGGTACATACAATTAAATGTATATTTATAATTATAATTGGATGCTGACAAGACTCAAAAAAGTTTTTTTTCAGAACAGTGATACAAACTAACTCTGTACTCTGCCCAGATTTAATGTTTCAGCAGCAACACCTAGTTCCCTTATTAGTCAGTCCACTCGGTGCAACACATGACTATGGGAATTGCGCCCCCGCGCGGTTCACCTGAAGTAATACAATCACGCCTTGTAAAGGCAGGTGGGCGTCAGCGTCAGCAATGAGGCCCGCCCTCTTTGCATAAAAGGGGCTGACGCCCCACCCTCATCTTCTTTTTGCCCTTCACCTCACTTCACACCTGAACTTCGTGGGACTCTCTTTGACTGGATCGCTCAACTGGAGGGGAGCTCGCTCCCTGCCCTGAGCATTACAGAGAACTTTCCTACGAGCACTTGGGTTAGCGGAAGCTAGCCCAGTGTCGTATTTAACTTTGAGGTTTTTTCTTCTGCTCTTTTTGCAGCTCAGTTTCCGAGACGCTAACTGCGCCACACACTACCTGTAGCTAACGAGCTAGCAGGCTAGCCGACAAGAGCAGCTCGATGAGAGGACTTCTTCGTGTAAAGGATTATGAGGAGGTCAATATTAATACTGGCCTCTTTACCTTAATTAATTTACCTATTCAGATTGAATAGTAATTTCACGGGTTCTTTCTTTTTCAGTTTACCCAATATTTCTGTGATCTTTATGATGGATAAATAAACAAAGCCATTAAGTGACAGAGACGTTAACTTAGTTTGATATGTCAAAGAGACACTATCATTTATTTAAAATGAATCAACTAAATTAACACCATTACACTTGATTGACTTGATTTCACTCTCTTTCAATTTATCACGTCAGCACATTTAAATTTAACACAACAGACTTCAATACTGGATGTTAAACATATTTAGTCTGAGGGCTCTTTAGCTTAAATAGTTTCCAGCTTAGAATTGAGGGAAAGGATAGGAGGAAAGATGGAGAGATGGTTTACAGGAAATTGTCTTGAGCATGATACCAAAAGTGACACTTCCATCCGACTTCTGCTAAAATCCAGGTACGTTTTGTAAACAGCTCTTTACCTTCGACGACGAGTCTGATAAAGAAATGACACCAGCCTTCAGATGCACAGAGTCCTTCAGGCCCAGCACGTCCAAAACTGGTTCTAGTTTACGTTTTCAACGTCTCCTGGGTTCCGCGTTGGTCATCAGAAAATGCGTCAGCTCCTGGCCTCTGACTTCAAGATAAACTTATTCCAGGAAGGAATAAACAAAGTTTTGAGCTTACGCTCGTTAGAAATGGATTCATAACAGCATGTTATACAATCCTTAGCTGAATGACTGTCCTTGGCGGGTGACAGGCATTCATTCAGCTCTTTGGGACGTCTTCATGTCTTTTTCATTCATTCATTCAACCTTTATTTATACAGGCTAGCCTCGTTGAGTCACGGGGACTCATTTACAAGAGGGACCTGTCTCACTCACACCAAACAACCATCCACTCTCACACTCACACCTAGGGTCAATTTAGAGTCACCAATCAGCCTAACAAGCATGTTTTTTGGTCTGTGGGAGGAAACCGGAGTACCCGGAGGAAACCCACGCATGCACGGGGAGAACATGCAAACTCCACCCAGAAAGGCCCCGGACCGGGATTTGAACCGGCAACCTTCTCGCTGAGAGGCAGCAGCTCTACCAGCTGTGCCACCGTGCTGCCCAGGCTGCCCATGTCTTGAAGCTCCCAGCAGACTCAGCCGTTCCAGCAACAGCTTAGAACTTAAGGAAGGATCTGAGATGAGAGTAACTCGTCTCTTTTCCATTGGTTCACAAGAAAAACAGTCGAGCTGTTCACTTGTTATCTCGACCCAAGGTTACAGCCAGCAGCAGAGAGAAATGTTTAGGAAAAAGACAGACGCACAGACTCCAAGAGGTAAAATACTTGGATTAGCGTCTTAACACTTCTAAAACAAATCTGAAAAGCACAGTTTGACATAAAATTCAACTATGACACCATTATATGGTCAAGTAACACAGTAATACTCCATATTAAAAGAATAACAGCAGCTTAAAAGCACACATCATGAAAATGACAAAAGTTATTCTTTTGATTACATTAGAATAAAATCAAAGGTAGAAATAGTCTCTTTTGGTGACTATGTTCTCAGATTACAAACTAATGGAATAATTTGTAGTAAATGTCTTGCTTTACTGAGAGGTCAGTAAAGGTCATCTCTGGAACAGTTCAAAAGTACACAGGTGTATCAAAGTGGACACGGTCATGCCCACTACATTCGGACCACGTTAGCGGACGGCTAACTGGCTACGAATCGACGCCTCTTCTCAGCCATGGCTCCCGAGAAGGGCAAGAGGAAGTCGAAGAACTCCAACAAGACCAGCAGGCCAGCGAGCCCAGGCTCCCGAGCCTGCCCCAGCGGATGTGGTTATTCCCTCTCAGCGGCGGACACCCACAAGATCTGTCCCGTCTGCTTAGGGATGTTACACGCGAAAACAGCACTGGACTCTCCCGAGTCTTGTCCTTACTGCAACCAGATGCGTGAGGCCGAGGTGCATGGACTTTGTGGTCAAAGCCATGGGCGGCTCCACGGCGGCGCGAGAACCGAACCTCACCGAGGCGCTCACTCCCACAGCGAAGCTTGAAGCTGTTGAGCTAGAGGACAGCGGTCACGCCGACTGGGAAGACAGCATGGACATGGTGGCCCCCGTGGGGGACTCCACCGTTGAGTTCGACACGAGGGACTTGTTACGAGCAGAGGAGCGCTCGCTAACAGCCTCGGGCGAGCTAACTGATGACGAAGCTGAAAACAAGGACAAAGGAGAAGACAAGGACTTCTCCCAGAACCCAATGGCGAGTTATCCAGGGACTGATGTGTCTGTCCCCGCTCTGTTCAAGCTGTGTCGCAGAGCTACGGAAGCGCTGCGGATCAACTGGCCAGAAACCCCCCTCGCCAACAGGTAACGAGGTTGGCGGGGAACTACTTCTTCGCCAAGCAGCAGTCGGCCACGAGGCACAGGATGCCTATTTTTTCCAACTTCCAGACGGAGCTGACTCGCACCTGGGCTGAACCCAGGGCCCCAATGACTTTGCCTCTCTCCCAGTTCCTGGACGTTGCTGGCATGGAGGCTGCGGGAATGGCCAACATCCCACAGATGGAGGACACGCTGGCGGCCCATTTAGCCCCCAGAACGTCGGGCTCCAGACCAACTCTGCCTAGCAAGGCCTGCCGCGTTTCAGCCTCCCAGCTCGAGAAATGTTACCAAGCACAAGGCCTCGCGGTCCGCGCCATGAACGCTTCAGCTATGATGCAGGCCTACTTGGCGGAGAAGCTACAGGAGCTTCAGCAGATCTCAAAGAAGAAGAAGAAGGCAGAGGTCCTGGAGGAGGCCCGCAAGGCGACAGACTTTGTCCTCCGCCTGATGGGCACAGCGGCCATTGCTCAGGGGAGAAGTATGGCCGAGATGGCTCCCGGTCTGCTATCGAATTGATTTTAAGATTTTATTGCTTGTTTTTAAAATCTTAAAAGGTCTGGCCCCGTCATATTTATGTGATCTTATTAACATCTACACTCCTGTAAGAGCACTCCGGTCTACCAACCAGTTTCTCTTAGATGTCCCCAGATCCAGAATGAAATCCAGAGGTGATCGGGCTTTTGCGGTTGCTGCTCCAAAACTGTGGAACAGTTTACCTGAGAAAGTAAAGACCGCTCAGACTGTTGACACTTTTAAATCTTCACTTAAGACTCATCTCTTTTACTTGGCATTTGATCCTCGCAGAATGTGAGATCAAATTATGAGCAGATTTTATTGTTGTTGTGTATTTACTGATAGCTTTATTATGTTTAGTGGCACTAGATGCATTTTACTCTGTTTTTATTTTATTTTTTTAACTGTAAAGCACTTTGGTCGACTTCGGTTGTTTTTATGTGCTATATAAATAAAATTGACATTGACATTGACATTGAGATTGTCATTGCTCAGCGCCATTTGTGGCTAACGTTGACGGACCTGCCAGAAGGCCAGTGGAACCTGTTCCTCCATCACCCGATCGAGCCCACGGGGCTTTTCGGCAGAGCTCTTGAAAGGATTCAGAGCAGGACAATGGTATCACTGAGCCATTTCAGTCTGGATTTAAAGCCCGCCACAGTACAGAGAGTGCACTTCTGAGGGTTTCAAATGACATTTTTCTTTTAACAGATTCTGGAAAGTGTGTTATTTTATTGCTTTTAGATTTGTCTGCTGCATTTGACACACACAGGGTTTTAATCTCTCGTCTTGAGCATTGTGTGGGCATCAGGGGTGTCGCCCTCAATTGGTTTAGGCCCTATTTAACCAATAGGAGTTTTTGTGTAAAAATTGACAATTTTATGTCTTCCACTGCTCCTCTTCCACATGGCGTACCCCAGGGCTCTATCCTTGGCCCTCTTTTATTTGCTCTTTATTTACTCCCCCTCTGCTCAATTTTTAGGAAACATGGGATAGCTTTTCACTTCTATGCTGATGATTGCCAGATCTATCTTCCCTTGGCACAAAACAATACACTCCAGCAACTTACACACTGCCTTAACGATGTTAAGGCATGGTTTTCGCTAAACTTCCTTAGTCTAAACAAGAACAAGACTGAAGTTATGATGTTTAGACCGAGTTGCTGTCCTTCCGGCATAGACCTTGGCTCACTGTAATTTTATCTCACGGACTGTGTCACCAATCTGGGGTTGAAGTTTGAGTCTGATTTTAAATTTGATAAACAGATCAGCAATGTTGTTCAGAAAAGTTTTTATCAACTTCGACAAATTGCAAAAGTGAAACCAATCTTATCAAGAACTGACTTGGAGAAATTAATACACGCTTTTATTACATCTCGTCTTGATTACTGTAATGCACTGTATGTAGGCATCAGCCAGACCTCTCTCGCCCGTCTGCAGCTCGTGCAGAATTCTGCTGCTCGCCTCTTAACTCAGACCCGTAGGCATGAGCATATCACTCCCATCCTGGCGTCCCTTCACCTGTGCACTACAGAATTCATTTAAAACTTTTATTGTTTGTTTTTAAATGCCTGAACAACCTTGCCCCACCATATTTGTCTGAGCTGCTTCAACCTTACTGCCCTCCTCGATCCCCACGATCAGCTGATCAGTTGCTGCTGACAGTCCCCAAAACTAAGCAGAAGCTCAGAGGTGATAGAGCATTTTCTGTCGTTGCTCCCAGGTTGTGGAACAACTTACCATTGAGTGTCAGACAGGCCTCCTCTCTTCCTGTTTTTAAATCCCTTTTAAAAACACACTTTTATGCCTTGGCCTTTTAACACAGGATCTTATTCTTATGGCATTTTAACACATCTGTAGAAAGACTGGTACATGTATTTTTATTTTTTGTATGTTTTGTATCGTTTTAATTGACTTGTCTTTTATGTTATTGTATAGCACTTTGGTTGACCTTATGGTTTTTGAAATGTGCTATACAAATAAAGTTGATTGATTGATTGGAACAAAGGAGAAAACAAGCTAAGGTCCTGTGTGAAGGGATGCCGAGAAAACTTTTTGTGACTCCCAGAGATGCTAGACTAGAGGAAGCAGGGGCACGCAGCCTCGACACCGCTCAGCCACACGCCACCCCCCGCAGAAGAGGGCAATACTCGAGGCAGAGCAGCAGCCGAGACCCGCAACAGGGCCGCCCCAGGCTGGCAATGCCTAGGCGAGGAACAGATTCGTTCCGCGCCAGGCGGGCCCACCGAGGTCCTCCTCAGCGAACCGGGACCGAAAGCAGAAGTTGGCCTGATGCAAGGCCGCTTCGCCATTTTTCAGGTACTCCCACCTAGGGCTGGGCCATATCATATCGTTACCGGTAATACCGGTATAAAAAGCTTGCCCGGGCAAAAAACTTATATCATGATATGCTAATTTCATGACGTAATACGTCAGGGCGCCCGCCCCTTAACACCCGAGCACTTTAAACAACTGCGCACCTCCCCTCCACCAGTCTACTGGTGTAAAACGCTAATTAGTTACTGCTAAAATGTTAAAAACAACGCGCGCGCGTCTCAACTTCTCTCCCCCTGCTCTGCAGCCGGCACAGACAGCTGTCCCCTCCTCCCCCGCCCTGCTCCGCTCGCGCAGCTCGGTGCTGCATGTCTCGCTGCGTGTCCCCGCTGTGTCACAAACACGCGCGGCTCCACAGTCCGTCCACATCAGACACAGATCAGTTAAAAAAATGAATCAAGAGGAATGACGCCAAATGAACAGATGAAGCTGAAACATGAACAAGTTTCAGCCGGGTCAGCTGATCAACTTGTAGAAGTTACAGCTCATTTAAAGGAGCTGTATGTAACATTTTTTATAAACATATTTCTTCACTCTGCCACATCTCCTGACAGACTGATGTTAGCCAGGTAATCTCTGAAAAAAATATATACTTTAAAAATGATCTGTTATTTAGATTGAAAAAGTCTGCACAAAATATAGATTAAAAAACCACCACAAAAACTAAAGTGCAGGTGTAGTTTTACTTGGAGACTAAATACTTTACTAAATAAAGTAATTTCAGTAAAATTACCCCTTGTTGTTTTTTAAAATTTTATATAATACTGCAAAGCAACATGTTAAGTTAATTTTGTCAAATAAATACATTTGATTTTTTTTTTTGGGTTATATCACGAAATTTATCGTTATCGTGATAATACTCTGAAATATCACGATATAATTTTTGAGCCATATCGCCCACCCCTACTCCCACCCACGTGGATAAAGGGGAGACCGACCTTT
This sequence comes from Garcialebias charrua, assembly GCA_038048925.1. Taxonomy (NCBI): domain Eukaryota; kingdom Metazoa; phylum Chordata; class Actinopteri; order Cyprinodontiformes; family Rivulidae; genus Garcialebias; species Garcialebias charrua. The sequence goes on along the minus strand of JBBPBX010020230.1, from coordinate 36,742 downwards.
TAATACCAGACTCGGTGTTAATAAAACCACTTTTATCTGGTGTAAACAATATGTGCACAAAAAATCACTCAGATGTGTGTGTAAAAAAGACAAAATGTTCTTTAAAACACAACAATAAAGTCTCAAAAGCACATAATATCCTGTGTGTTGACTAAAAAAAAAAACGCATCACCCTTTTTATGAAAAACATGTCAATAAAGGGAGGGGGCCAGCACCCACAAACGGTCACCCTGTCCCTCATGAGACACAAACTGTCAGGGCAGACAATGAGCCACAGCAGGGAGCCAGAGGTCGTCTACCACAGACAGACACTCTGGCTACTGCAGGAGGACAAGTCAGCTCGCCAATGGGCGAACGGGTGGGGGCTACCTTCCCCCACCCCGTCCCCTTGACACACAAACAACACAGAATACACATGCCTTCGAGACTGGGCACACACGCTCAGGCCTGGAGTGCATTGCAGTCCAAACACGTGGGTCATGTCCACTGTCACCCTAGGTCTCCGGCTGCAGTTCCACAAGCGACCACCTCCCTTCACGTGGGTGCTGTCGTCCTCCATAAGCCCAGGCCGTGCTCATGTTCTGAGAGACGAGGTCTCAACAATGTTGCAGAAAGGGGTGATAAGAGTGGTCCCTGCTCACGATGTAAACAAGGGCCATTACAGCAAATACTTCCTGGTCCCAAAAAACGGGAACAGGGCTCGAGGCCCATCCTGGACCTCCGGAATCTGAACAAAGGATAAAAACATACAAATTCAGGATGTTGACACTCAGACAAGTCATCCACTTGGTACGACCAAGGGATTACTTATGCACGGTGGATCTGAAAGATGCTTTTTTCCACGTGTGCATCCTGCCCTGCCACAGAAAATATTGCCGCTTTGCCTTCGAGGGCACGGCGTTCGAGTTTTTGGCATTACCTTACGGCCTGAAAACCGCCCCCAGATCATTCACGAAATGCCTGGACGCTACCCTGACCCTGCTGAGGGGTCAAAGGGTCAGAGTTCTGAATTATCCAGACGACCTGCTCATTCTTGGACACAACAGAGGCCAGGCGCAGCAGCACGCAGAGAGGGTGATGTCTCACCTGGAAGCTCTGGGGTTTGTTATAAACCTGGAAAAGAGCAATTTGACCCCATCTCAGATTACCGTAATTTTGGGAGTACAGCTCAACTCCATTTTGTACAAGGCAAGGCTCTCAGGGCACAGGTTTCATCCCTCCACCTCTGCCTAGCACGTTTTTAGCTAGGCCAGAGAGTGCCTCTCAAGCTGTGCCAGCGTCTCCTGGGCCTCCTGGCAGCAGTCATTGTCTGCGTGCCTCTGGCCTTATTAAGAATGTGCCCTCTACAGATATGGCTCAACAAACAACTGCATCCTGCCCCCCTCAACGAACGAGGGGGATACTGATCGGCCCAGAGTGCATGAAGGCTCTGGAGCCATGGAAGGCCCCCTCAGTGTTCAAGAAGGGCGTCACGCTAGGGAGGGTATTGTCCCGAGTCCTGGTCACCACAAACGCGTCAAAACTGGGTGGGGAGGTCTCTGCAGAAACCAGTACGCCCAAGGGGTCTGGAAGGAGCAAGAGGCCAAGCTCCATATAAATTTCCTGGAACTCAGAGCAGTGTTTTTGTCTCTGAAACACTTTTACAGGAAGGGGCTGGTTCCAAACAACACGTCCTGATAAAAATCAGACAACAGGACCATAGTCTGCTACATCAACAAGGAAGGTGGAACAAGGTCCCAACCCCTCCTCATGTTGACACAGAAACTGCTCACGTGGTACAGCTCCCGGATCTTGTCACTAAGGGCGACACACGTCCCGAGTGAGCTGAATCATGGGGCAGACGCCATCTCAAGAGTCGGGGTGGGTGATATGGCTCAAAAATTATATCGTGATATTTCAGAGTATTATCACGATAACGATAAATTTCGTGATATAACCCCCCCCCAAAAAAAAAAGTATTTATTTGACAAAATTAACTTAACATGTTGCTTTGCAGTATTTTAAAAAACAACAAGGGGTAATTTTACTGAAATTACTTTATTTAGTAAAGTATTTAGTCTCCAAGTAAAACTACACCTGCACTTTTAGTTTTTGTGGTGGTTTTTTTAAATCTATATTTTGTGCAGACTTTTTCAATCTAAATAACAGATCATTTTTAAAGTGATTTAAAGACATTTTTTTAACTGATCTGTCTCTGATGGAGTTGTAATGTATACAACAGTGTTCGTGCATGTATATTACAGAGTGCCAGTGAACGTACCGCGAGAGAGAGCGTGACGTAGGCGCGCAGGTTCGGGTGTAAAGAAAGTGCAGAGAACGGAGCGGTGGAGGATCGTGCAGTCTGTTAAGTGTATTTGTGCAGCTTAAACAATAAAGCAACGTCTGCTACAAACCAGCATGGTTATTGAGCGTGCAGAGAAACATCACAGGAGTGACTGTGGAGCCGCGCGTGTTTGTAACACTACAGCGAGGACACGCCGCGAAAGACCGAGGCTGGTGAAGCGGAGCGGAGCGAGGCGGGGGGAGGGGGTGACAGCTGTCTGTGCCTGCAGAGCAGGGGGAGAGAAGTTGAGACGCGCGCGTTGTTTTTAACATTTTAGCAGTAACTAATTAGCGTTTTACACTAGTACAGATTGTTGGAGGGGATGTGCGCAGTTGTTTAAATCGCTCTCGGGTGTTAAGGGGCGGGGCGCCCTGACGTATTACGTCATGAAATTAGCATATCATGATATAAGTTTTTTGCCCGGGCAAGCTTTTTATACCGGTATTACCAGTAACGATATGATATGGCCCAGCCCTACTAGAGGGCCCCTCCTCCCCTCGGAGTGGCGGCTAAACCTGTGCATCGTGGACCAGATCTGGGCATGATACGGGAGGGCCACCGTAGATCTGTTCGCTTGCAGCAGCAATATCCACTGCGCCCTGTATCACTCGATAAGGAAGACAGATGCACTGCTGGGGACAGACGCCCTGACGTACAACTGGCCAGCGGGGAGGCTGTATTATGTGTTCCTGCCTGTTCCCCTGATTCAGGCAAAGCTGGAACGCGTACGCAGGAGAGCTCTCTCCCTGATACTGATAGCTCCCAGGTGGCCACAGAAAGCATGGTTCCCAGAGGTGATTTCACTGCTGACGGAGACACCATGGCAACTACCACCCCACAGGGACCTGCTGACCCAGGCCCATGGGCAGATCCTTCACTCACGTCCAGAACTGTGGCAGCTCTGGGCCTGGCCACTGAATAAAACCAGCTGATGGCCTCCGGCCTACCTGGTAATGTGATAAACACAATACAGGGAGCGAGAGCTCAGTCTACTCAGACTCTCTAGGCTCGCAAGTGGCGTGTTTTTGAGGCCTGGTGTCTAGAGAGGAATATTATCTCATATTCCTGTGACTTGGTCCAGCTCCTCACCTTTCTACAGGACCTACTGTAGAAGGGCAGCTCCTTCTCCACCATTAAGGTCTTTTTATCAGCCATCTCGGCATGCCATGAGGGCTGGGGAGGTAAATCGCCTGGTGCCCACCCTCTCATGATACGGTTCATGAAGGGCATGCTGAGGAAGAGGCCTCCCAGCAAGACTCTGGCCCCTCAGTGGGACCTACAGTTAGTCCTGGATGCTCTGTGTGAGCCTCCATTTGAGCCTCTCAGCAACATTAAGATAGATTTGCTATCTTATAAGTCTCCATTGCGCTTAGCTCTATGCTCAGCAAAAGGCGTGGGTGACCTCCACGCATTATATGTGCATCCAATGTGTACCAGATTTGCCCCAGACGGGTCAAAGGTTAGCCTGCGTCCTAACCCCGCATATGTGCCAAAAGTTCCAATGTTAAATCCCAGAAGTCTGGACTTTGAGCTGTCAACTTTCCCTCCTCCCCCTGTTCTAACTGAAGAACAGAGGCGGCTGAACGCGCTCTGCCCTGTTAGGGCCCTGAGTGCCTACATGGAGAGAACTAACAGTTGGCGAAAAACAAACCAGCTGTTTGTGTGTTTTGCTAATCCTGCTGCAGGCAGAGGCCTGTGAAAACAGTACCTCTCACACTGGGGGACTGAGGCCATTAAAAGGGCATACAGCAGAAAACGTCAGCAGGTGCCCAGTGGGGTACATGCTCACTCAACCAGAGGCCTAGCCACTTCATGGGCCTTATTTAAAGGTGTACCAGTAACAGATATATGTGCTGCTGCTAACTGGGCATCATCAAACACATTTGTGAAACACTACAGTTTAGATGTCACAGCATGTGACGTACTGTAACTCATGCTGTTCTCTCTACCACAGAGTAGTGAGCAACTGGCCATACCTGCAAACTAAGAAGGGATGAAAAAGGTGACAAACGTTGCGCCAACACCCCCCGGAAAGATTTTTTTTAACATGCTTCAGGTAAAAGTCCTTTACTAACTTAATTTAATGAGGACATAATTAGGAAAGATTGTGTCAACCAAAAAATTAAAAAACCACAGCAGCAAGCCAAATACAACACAACATTTTGGTAACAGTAAAAACTAATTTCTTAAATGTTTTGCCAGAAATTTTTGAAAAGTAGATGCCATTTCCTGCATTCTGGTGTATTTTTAATAAGTTGTTAAACATCTATATTTACCTACATGTAAACACTTGATTCAATAAATATTTTAGAGACATCTAACAAAATAAAGTCAGGTCCTGTGGACAGATTTTTAAAAATTGTTGAAATTATTGATCATGCATCAGGATATTTTAGAGACACCTCATTCAACTAGTTCATATAGACATCATCCTGTTTTTAAACTCACTCCTGTGGCTAAGATAATGAAATGAATCTGAAAATTTATCACAGTGACTTTAGGGGTGCAATTGACTTTTATTTTATTAATTTTTATTTAGTTTTATTTGTAACACAACATGCCATTTTACTAAACAATGGTGACATTCAACTGCATGTATAAAAATAAGAATATTAACTATACCCAATGAACAGGTGACATTTTAATAACCACCAACAGTGAATTTAGGAGAGGCTTTTTACAGTTTTCAGATTTAGTGATAGACTCAGAACAGCATCAGACACTGACATTATGTTTTCTCACTTTGAAACAGAACAAATGTGGTTTAATGTAGAGACTTACTGCTGCTATTGCTTCATTCACACCGTGGTGAAGTTAGTTATTTTATGACTCCGTCATGTTTACTTTCATCAGCGTGGTCCTCTTGTTCGTGTCGTCACTTTTCAAAGCTGCATGTTGCGCAGTTTGTTTGTTTTTTTATCTTTGTGAAGCGTCAAGCTCCCACACTTTGGAGGACTTCGGTCGAACGGTTTTCTCTGCATCGGTCATTTGTAAAATTTTCTTAATTTCATTTGAAAACACCGCCTCTGGTCAGCTCCCACCTCCTCTCTCACTCTGTTTAACTCGCACGCTGCGGAGTTTCGCTGTCGGCTCCTCCCCCTCCCCACTTTCGTCTGTCTTGAGGCTGTGATTGGCCAAATGACGCGCTCCAGCAAAGATGTTTTATTTACGACAGATGCCTTGCTGTGTCTTGGAATCCAGTCAGTGGGAAATGATGCCATCTAATCTGTCACGGGTCTG
>JBBPBX010020230.1:6354-25378 GCA_038048925.1 Garcialebias charrua | reverse complement strand
TTCTGTGCTAGTCATAGTTTGTCCATGACAAACATCATGTTCAAACAAAAGGGAATCCATAAGTGCACTTGGCACCATGATGCCCTAGGTTGTAGATTGATGATAGACTTCATAGTCGTGTCATCAGATTTACGACTGGTTTTTTTTTTTGGACACTTTGGTGAAGAGAGGAGCTGAGCTGTCAACTAATCACCACCTGGTAGTGAGTTGGATCAGATGGCGGGGGAAGATGTCGGACAGACCCGGTAGACCCAAACGTGTAGTGAGGGTTTGCTGGGAACGCCTGGCAGAAGAACCCATCAGACAGATTTTCAACTCGCACCTCTGGGAGAACTTTAACCGCATCCCAGCTGAGGTGGGGGATATTGAGTCTGAATGGGCCAAAGTTTCGCACCTCACTTGTTGAGGTGGCTGCCTTGAGCTGTAGCCGGAAGGTTGTCGGTGCTTCTCGTGGTGGCCATCCACGAACTCGGTTGTGGACACCCCGGGTTAAGGAGGCTGTCAAATTGAAGGAAGAGTCCTATTGGGCCTTGTTGGCCAGTGGGTCTCCGGAGGCAGCTGAGGAGTACTGGAGGGCCAAGCGGTCCATAGCCGTGGCTGTTTCTGATGGCAAAAGCTCGGATGTGGGAGGAGTCCGGTGAGACCTTGGAAAACGACTCTCGGTTGGCTCTAATAAGATTCTGGAAAACCATCGGACGGCTCAGAAGGGGAAAGCAGCACTTACAAATGCCCCTTTTCCACCGGTCGGCACGGGTCGGATATTACGCAATATGTGCGTCACAGACACCCACTTTACGCCATTTCCACCAGATATTCTGAGCTGCGCCGCGCCAGATTTTTGGTGTGGTTTCAGAGGGGTGACAACCCGTGCTCACCCGCACCGGAAGGATAATTCTGTGTGGACTGGAGCTGTTTTCACTGAAGCGAGAGAGCAAACACAGAAGGATTTTACATGAATAACACGGTAAAAACAATTATTTGTTTTTAAAATTATAGCAAAGATGGGTCTTCAGCTGAACGTGTCCTTAATAAAATCACATACTGCTCAAAACTGCAGGATTTTAAAAAGTAGGATCGCCATGAGCAACGCGCGCGGGCGGCTTAAAATGTAGCTCAATGAACAGATATAAAACTATATTTCATAGCTGACTTTATAGCACGAGGGCTCCTGAGCTTAACCACTCTTTAATAATGTCACGTAGTGGTCAAATCTGCTGCATTTAAAGTAGGTTCGCTTTGACTTCTTCCAAACCTGTGCGTGCACTACGAAAATAAATTATAAAAAATCGAATATTACTTCAAATAACTCCAACAGGTTAAAGTCAGTACATGAACATCTTGTGATTACATTGTGTTAGTTTCAAAGGTGGGCGAATGAACGCTAGAGAGCGCTAAATCGCTATTCCGCTTACAGTGGACCTAAACTTTTTGTCAGCGTTTTTGTGAATTGACTAACTTTTATAATTCATAAGCGGATTTCTGCTATTTTTATTTAAAATGCAGTACCGCTAATAACTAATTATCTATCAGTAAAAACCAATAAACTTATTTACAAGCTCATAATGCTGCTTGTTTTACCTTTTTCCCCACCGTAAACAGCAGAGAGGAGGAAGGGTTGGAGGGGGGAGGGAGCAGAGGGGGGGATCTACCATGTAGGTAAATGCCTGGGGATCCCATCAGCATGAGGCCCCGGCCCCGCCGCGCCCCGGCCAGTCACCTAATTCCTAACATTGATCCTGCTTGTTAATCTACATTTAACATAAAAATAATTATAGTTACGATGAAAACAATCATTAAATAAGCAATTTAAAAAACGGTTGATTTCATTATCCCCCTACTAAAAATGGACTATTCCATCTCGACAGCTTCCGGGTTAGAGGTGAACTCAGAGGCTAATTCCGTGGCTAGCTGTTTGTGCTGGGTACTTGGACAAATCCTTAGAAAACCCAGCTGTTTCAAGCCAAATTAACGCGGCCGGAGGATTCTATTTTGTGTTCTGTGTATACCACGCGACGGTGAGTCGTTATTTTCATGTATTTTTATTACTTTTCATTAAATCTGTTGAGTACCTATAGACGCTAACTGTGTCTGCCGGTTGGTTGTGGGTTACTAATGGAAATCCTTAGAAAACCCAGCTGTTTCAAGCCAAATTAACGTGGCCGAAGGATTTTATTGTGCGTTTTGTGTCGACCATTCGACGGCGAGTCGTTAGTTTTATGTATTTGGGTTACTTTCATCATGTATAAATGCCGTGGCGACACACCCGTGTATTTGAGATTTAAACGTGGTGTTGACCGATGCTGCCTTTTTGGGTGAGCAGGTACTCATCGATCTGTTCACCAAATATAACACACCCATCCCCTCCAGTGCAGCAGTTGAACGCCTGTTCTCGATGGGAAAGGACATTTTGAGGGCCAAGAGAGCCAGCTTGTCTGACACCAATTTTGAAGTGTTGATTTTTATGAGAGGCAACCAGCATCACATGGAGGAGATGAGCACAGAAGAACAGTCAGAGTAGCCTGAAGTTGAGGAAGGGCAGGGAATAAAACTGTTACACTAAGTGACTAAAAACATTTTTTTTCTATTTCTCATGTTTTATAATCAAAAAAGGCGTTCAATACAAGATCAACTGGACTTTATTTGTTGCAGAAAACGTTTCACCCTTTATCCAAAAGGCTTTTTCAATCCAGAATGGCAGCTGTGAGACTGAGAAGAAGTTTTATACTAATAAAACGCATAAAACTTCAGTCTCACAGCTGCCATTCTGAACGTTTTCTGCAACAAATAAAGTCCAGTTGATCTTGTATTGAACGCCTTTTTTGATTTTATCATGTCCTGGACGACTGAGAATTTTCACCAGCTTATGTTTTATAGGCATTTTGTTGTGTATATACTTTTTATATTTTTATATATTTGTTTAATCACATTGTGTTTATTTACTCATGGCCACCACAATTTTTGAGTAGATGTGTTTTTTCAGTAATACAGTAAAATAGTGTCTGGAAATGTTTTTTTATTTCTTCTTTATTTCTTTCCAAAGAAAATCAAGGTTTTCATGCATGCACATGACATGTGCACAGAAATTAACAAGCACAAATTCACAGCTTTTTCATTTTGTGGCTTAAAAATAAATCATTAAATAATAAACAATAAACTTTATTTGTATAGCACCTTCCTACAATGCCTTGCATTGACCAAGGTGCTTAACAGGACAGAAAATATAAAAACCGGTACAATAAATCGGTGAATGAATGGAAACAAATAAAAATGCTACATACTATACCAAATTTATAAAAGTTACACACTGAAAGCTTTTTTGAACATCATAAATGATTGGAGTCAGAGGCAGAAATTATTTAAAAAATAAAATAAAAATATGTCAGCTTGAGCTTCCTTCCAAACCAATGAGTTCAAAATTAAATAAAAAAATAAGAGGTTGGTTGAATGAATGAAGATAAATTATTTAAAGCTCTTATCTTATGCTGATAAAGACAGACATCTAGTGGTCAAATGGAGCAACACAGTATGTGAAGTTTTGGTTCCTCCTTGCATTGCTTTCGTCATCTGTATACCCATAATGCATTGCAGGGCACTTCAGTTTTCCAGAAAACAGTTAAAAATAAGTTTATCGATGCATTTTTAATGAAAAATCTACAATAAACAAACAAAAAAAGGACAAAGAAGCAGTCGAAAAGCATTCCACACATTAAACAACTTTTAAAATTTTGGACCCTGAGTGAAAGTTGTATTTTAATAGATGACACCCGGAGCGAATCGCTGTTAAAAGGTAGGGTAAGGTGAGGTGTATATTAGTTTATACGCCTGTAGTTGGCAGTGTGGTGCAGATATTGCATAACGCTGCCGGCTACAAATTGTTGAATATAAATAGCGGATTAGATTAGCTTCCCCTAATTTTGATAAGGCCTTTGTGCATTTGAAATTGTGGACCTAAAAAAATTAATAAGCGTTTTAGAAATTGTGGAACTAATTTTTTAATTAGCGGTGCCCACCTTTGGTTAGTTTGGATAATATCTGCCGTGTGGTATTTGAGGTATTTGATGATATGTGTTACAAAGTACTAGGGAGAAAAAAATAGAAGCTAGATTGACACATTTATGTCTATAAAACATTGAATATTAATTCAAGTAACTCCAACAGGTTATAGTTAGTACATGAACATCTTGTGATTACACTGTGTTAGTTTGGATAATATTTGCCATGTGGTATTTGAGGTATTTGATTATATGTGTTACAAAGCACTAGGGAGAACAAAATAGAAGCTAGATTGACACATTTATGTCTATAAAACATTGAATATTAATTCAAATAACTCCAACAGGTTAAAGTTAGTACATGAACATCTTGTGATTACACTGTGTTAGTTTGGATAATATTTGCCATGTGGTATTTGAGGTATTTGATGATATGTGTTACAAAGTACTAGGGAGAACAAAATAGAAGCTAGCTTGACACATTTATGTCTATAAAACATTGAATATTAATTCAAATAACTCCAACAGGTTACAGTCAGTACATGAACATCTTGTGATTACACTGGGTTAGTTTGGATAATATCTGCCGTGTGGTATTTGAGGTATTTGATGATATGTGTTACAAAGTACTAGGGAGAAAAAAATAAAAGCTAGCTTGACACATTTATGTCTATAAAACATTGAATATTAATTCAAATAACTCCAACAGGTTATAGTTAGTACATGAACATCCTGTGATTACATTCTGTTAGTAAAAAAAAAAAACAGTTTCTGGACTAAATTAACCACATTTTTCTTTTACAGTCAGCAGAAGAAAATCACCAGAATTGAACAACCTGTGTCGTCTTCTGGAGGAAGCCGTGAGACACCAGATGGAAATTCGTTACTTCTGTACATTTGTCACTTCAAACTTTTCCTATTAAACGTTATATTTTCTTAAGTGGTGTCCTGGAACATTCAATTTCCTAAACTTATTTTACAATGTTAAGTGTGTATAGTGTTTAAATCCATACTGGAAGTTAAGAGAATTTTCCATTTGCATTTGACCTTTAAAGAATCATAAGAAAAAGATTATTAGAATCTGCTCAACTGTTATTACATCATAAATTATGTGGTTCTAGGATGAAGTCAGACAAAAACAGTCAAAAATTCAAAGTGGCCAAAGTCCTTTGGACAGTTTAAAGTTAAAGTTCACAGACCATCCACCTATCCATCCATCATCCATCCATCATCTGCGCCCAGCAGCATGCTTTGCCAGGGAGACACAGGCATCAACATCCACCGCCTTCAGCACCTCAAGGTGTTCACAGACCATCCATCCATCCATCATCTACGCCCAGCAGCAGCTTTACCAGGGAGACACAGGCATCAACATCCACCCCCTTCAGCTCCTAGGAAGACCTCAAGGTGTTCACAGACCATCCATCCATCTATCATCTGCGCCCAACAGCATGCTTTGCCAGGGAGACACTGGCAGTTTCAAAGATCACAGTGTGATGTTTTAAATCAATCAACTTTATTCATAAAGCACATTTTAAAAACCACAGGGTCAACCAAAGTGTTGTACAATAACATAAAAGACAAGTTAATTAAAAACTATAAAAAGCATACAAAAATAAATAAATACATATACCAGTCTTACTGCAGGTGTGTTAACATGCCATAAAAGATAAGATCACGTGTTAAAAGCCAAGGAATAAAAGTGTGTTTTTAAAAGAGATTTAAAAACAGGAAGAGAGGAGGCCTGTCTGACACTGAACAGTTCCACAGCCTGGGAGCAACAAGGCCAAATTCTCTGTCACCTCTGAGCTTCATCCTAGTTTTGAGGACTGTCAGCAGCAACTGCTCAGCTGATCTGAGATCGGGGAGGGCAGGAAGGTTGAAGCAGCTCAGACAAATATGGTTTTGCAACTTTATCAAGCACCTTGTGCATAACTAAATAATAAAACATGTTTTTAATACATCTTTATTGTAAAAATACTAAATTGGAAAATACATGGGTTTAAAGAAGGCAACAAGGTAGGATTATGAATTGGGTTTAAAAATTACAGCTCATGAGGTACTCATTATAGCATGACATCTCTTTCACAACATTCTGTCAAAGCCTTTATCGTGTTCTTCTTCTAGTGGTGGCTACTAGTAAATAGCTTGAGGGAACACTACTGCCACCATGTGGTAAGACGAGTAGGATTCTGGACCCCGCCCACAGAAGGGGGACAGAAGTGCTATGGAAACAGAACTACATGTGAGCCGAACCGAACTGAGCCGATCTGAGCCGATCTGATCCGACCCAAGCCGAGCGGTGGAAAAGGGGCATAACACTGTGTTCAGTGAAGGTGGGGTGCTATTGACCTCAACCAGTGATGTTGTTGGGAGGTGGAAGGTATACTTCTCGGACTTTGTCAATCCCATCAGCATGCCTTCGATGGAGGAAGCCAAGTTGGGGGACTCTGGGGTTGATTCATCTATAACTGTAGCTGAGGTCACCAAGGTACAGTAGTTAAAAAGCTCTGAGGCGGCAGGGCTCCGAGAGTGGATGAGGTTTACCCTGATTTCCTTAAGGCTCTGGATGTTGTGGGGCTATCTTGGTTGACATGCCTTTGCAATGTTACGTGGACATCGGGGGCAGTGCCACTGGATTGGTAGACTGGAGTGGTGGTTCCCCTCTTCAAAAAGGGGGACCGGAGGGTGTGCTCCAATTTTAGGGGCATCACTCTCCTCAGCCTCCCTGGTAAGGTCTATTCAGGGGTACTGGAGAAGCGAGTGCAATCGTTGGTCGAACCTCAGATCCAAGAGGAACAATGTGGGTAGGACCAGCTCTTTACCCTCCCTAGGGTCCTTGAGGGTTCATGGGAGTTTGCCCTTACTGTCTACATGTGTTTTGTGGACTTGAGAAGGCATTTGACTGTGTTCCTGTTCCGAGGTACACTGTGGGAGGTGCTCCGTGAGTATGGGATTGGGGGCCCAATGCTACGGGCTGTTCAGTCTCTATACAGGCGGTGCGAGAGCTTGGTTCACATTGCCAACAGTAAGTCGGACCCCTTCAGAGTGGGAGATGGACTCCGCCAGGGCTGCCTGTTGTCACAGATTCTGTTCTTAACTTCTATGGACAGAATTTCTTGGTGCAGCCAGCAGGCAGAGGGTTTCCGGTTTGGTAGCCTCAGGAGTCCATCTCTGCTCTTTGCAGATAATGTGGTCCTGTTGGCGTCATCATGCTTTGATCTTGCCAACATCTTCAACACATCACTTGCCCTGGAGACAGTTCCCATCTGCCTGAAGACCACCACCATCATCCCAGTCCCAAAGAGCTCTACAGTAACTGGTCTGAATGATTATCGGCCAGTAGCCCTCACCCTGATAGTCGCTAAATGCTTAAAAAAAAAACTGGTCATGACCCACATCAAAACAACTATCAACATCATTGAGGACCCTCATCAGTATGCGTACCGCGAGAACCGATCAACAGAGGATGCCATCTCCTCTGTGGTCCACACTGCTCTCACCCACCTGGAACAGGACTATTGCGTCCATCTGCTGTTTGTGGACTTCACATCTGCCTTCAACACAATGATCCCTCAAACCCTGATGGACAAACAACACACACTAGGACTAAGCCCCTCCATTTGTAACTGGGTACTAGACTTAACAAACAGACCTCAGTCAGTGAGGATCCAAAACTCACTTGCTTGTCTAATTATTTAATAAGTTGATGATAGGATAATTAAAGTATCCAACAGTCAACCTCACAGACAGAATCTGGAGAAACTGAGCTACAAACTTCCAACAAGAACCAAGAAATATGATCAGATTACCGGTACATCAGGTTAGCCTCCCTGCACCGATTCAGAATTGATGTTGGGATTTTCTAACTTTAAAATCTTTTATTAATCTTTAGTCAAGCAACAATTATGATCAAAACTTTACATACACTAAGGCCCTGTTTACACGGACACAGAGGGGGGGAAACGGAGGTTTGGGGTATGTTAATTAGAGGCAAAAGTTTTGTGTTGACATGGGCTAATTCTGTGGATATGACTCCCCCCTCCGTCATGAATTCACTGTAGTTACCATGCCGGGCCATTAAACGGCGCCATCTTTGAATCCGATTGTTTCTGAACCCACGGCTCAGGGTGGAGGTTTTTCGCTGACCCCCCGTTGATAATGTAAACATCTCCCGCTGATCTTTTTGTTTGAACACATGCGCGTAGCATGCACGCGCGGACAGTCGGGGCAGGCGGACATTTCACGTGTCACGTTGCACAATACTGTACTGTATGTGCTGAATTATAACAGTTTAACAATAATAAACAGTACTGTATTATGTTAGCGTGGGAGATACCGGCTATATAAAATTATCTGAGCTATCTATCTGGACTCGTTACATTATTTAAACAATGCGTAACGTGCTGTGAAAATGTATAAGACTGTTTGAACTGAAGGATTGATACTGTGGGAGCTAGCAGCATGTCTCTTTAAGAAAAATGGGAGGGAGGCGCTTTGGAGCTTTGACAAGATGGGTTTTTTTCCCCGAACTGGGGGAACTGTGCGTTCTTAAACGCACAGTTTAAGAACAAATCTGTGCATACGAACGGTTCTTGCATGAGGCCCATTGTTTATTTTAAAGACCCATTTGCTCACTAGGTGTAACTTTCTGGCTGATGTCTTGATTTGTTGCTTCTATACTTTCTCATAATGGTCGTATTTGTGATGTCATCTGTTTTGTGAAATGAGAAGTGCACCAGTCTTGGAGTAAAACATGATACCTCCATCCTTGTGCTTCACAGGTGGGATGGTGTTCTCTGACTTTCAAGGTTCTATATTTTTTTCCAAATGTCCCCCCATGCCCCACGTCGACCATCGTGCGCCTCCCGTGCCCCGGGGATGGAGATGGCACGTTTGAGTGGGTCCTCGGCTTTATCACAGCTTGAACACGGATGCCGTTGGCACGCGTCTTGCGCAAGGTGCGCATGGCATTTATTTTTCCATTCATCTCGGTAGCGCAGACTTTTCCTTGACCACCTCCTGTCATAGAGCACCGTGCTGCGGCGAGACGTTTTCTTGAAGCCATTTTCAGATCAAACCATTTATTCTTGATTTCTGATACTGTACGACCCACGGGAGACACAACATGCACTAATATTAATATGAAGTTAACTGTAGTTTCGAGACATTTTAAAATGCTTTTGTTCAAAAACACATCCGACACTTGCGGGGGGGGGGGGGTAGCGGTGCGCGACAGCGCGACTGAGAGCAGAACTTCAATCTCCGAACGTGTAAAGTTCTTCTTTTTACTTCTCGATTTTGAATGAATGGACACTTCCTGCGCTCTGAGGCAGGAAACGTAGCCTTATATGGTGTTTTGAGGGGTGGGAATTATGTAAATAACCTCTCCGCGTGCACGAGCAGGTGAATAGAACAGGTGGGATTCATCATATTTACGCAGCTCATATACACACTTTTCCTGAAGATAGAAGAGTTTGTTGAATCTGACGTGGCATGTTCGTACGAACGCTTCGTACGAACAAAAGTAAGAGAAATTTAGGATAAAAATACGAACATGTTCTTGCATGAGGCCCAATGACCTTAAGTATTCAGTCAAATTTATGGAAAATTTGTTGATTTTCCATTATTTATTGCTGCTCATCCTCACTTATTCAGGCTTTTACGTTTTTACAGGACATTTTTAATGCTCTGTCTTGTCAGCAAAAACTTAAACTGGTTTCAAATGCTGACAAAACTAAGCTCATGGTATCTTTTTAACTAAAGAGAGCAACCATGGAGTATCCAACAAATTTTATCCCTGCAGGGAAAACATATAGAACTGGCCTCAAATGACAAATACTTGGGATTTTTTCTTGACACTGAACTATCATTTAAAGCTCACATTGCTAATCTGGCTACTACACTCAAACTGAAGCTGCTTTTTTATCTTAGAAATAAATTCTGTTTTTCACTCAGCAAGTAAGGAACACCTTTGTAGCTGCTACTTTTATGCCCTTACTGGACTATGATGATGTGCTGTACATGAGTGTCCCATCCAAATATCTGCAGTCCTTAGACACAGTTTACCACAGTGCTCTGAGGTTCATCACTGTGAGCTGTAGGCTACTCTAAATCTGGCTGCTCTTTATAACTTTTCTCTCTCTGTATTTATTCCATATTATTTAGGTGCCTTTCTTAATAAAAATATATATATATGGCAGGATGCCCTGCGGACATTGAATGCACCACACAAGTGCAGAGATGTGATTGGTGGGTCTGGGGCTGGCTTCCTGTATAAAAAAGGGCCAGCCCCCAGGGTTGACTACACGTCACCCGCCTTCCGGGGCAGACCTCGCGTTTGCTGGCTGTGTCACGCACTAGCGTTGATTGTGTGCTTGGGGTCGCGATGATCTACCGTTCTCACGACCACCGGTACGAGCTTCTTGTTTCCCTCTCTTGCTAGAGGTAGAACTTGGTGTCCCTGCTGTTTGTCCTTGGCGTCCATCTGCCTGCTGTTTGTCCTTGGTGTTCGTTTACTGCTGTCCCGACTGGTTTCTGCCTCCATCTGGGTCGTCCATCAACTGCCGACTGGTCCTGTGCTGTGTTGGTGCCCGCTGTCTGGACGGCGTGGGGCGGGCTGCGTCACGCGTCCTGCGGGCTGAACTGGGCCGACTGATGCTCAGCTCGACTAATTGAACAGGTATTGGCTTGAGTGGGGTCTCTTACGGGGCGACGGATCCTACCAGGGTGGACTTTGGACTGTCGTGTGACCGATACCGAATCCCTCCAGGCGGTGACAGTACTCCTGGTTTGGTGTAGGAAGTGTGTGTGGTTTTCCTGTTTTATCCGTACTGAAATGAATGGCACTTTAAGTATTGACTGGAGCTATCGCTGCTTTTTTTTTTAACTGTAAATATTTTAAACTTAGCAGTATTTAATTAAATAATTGTGCAATTTAAATGGTGTCAGTGTGTGAACTTGTCTCAAGCCTCCTCTGCAAACGGGCCTGCGTGCCTTTAAAGGTAAATTTTAAAGGTCCACTGACATGATTTTTTTACTATTCATAAAATTGCTCAATATATATATATATATATATTATCATTTAAATATGTTCGTTTTTGCAAACAAAAATAATAAATCACTTTAATTTTGCTTTTAAAGTGATTTTGAACTTCAAGCCGTGTTTAATTATGGGAAATCCGATTACACGCGAACGCACCATCTGTGACGTAACACTGGGCAGAGCTCTGGGCTTGTCACAGTGCGCAGGTATGAGCAGCTCGACATGAAGGAAGTCTGATACAGCATCAGACCTAAATGAGATCCTGTTGTTTCTTGTTCCATCACCCAAACTATTTTCTGCTTCCCAAAATGAAGACAAATAGCTCAAATCTTCACATAGATTGCTAAATTCGTCCAGTTTTAAATTGTCCGCTATTAAAGACACCAGAGCCCTCTGCCCAGTGTGACATCACAGATGGTGCGTTCGAGTGTAATCGGATTTCCCATGATTAAACACGGCTTGAAGTTCAAAATCACTTTTAAAGCAAAATTAAAGTGATTTATCATTTTGTTTGCAAAAACGAACATATTTAAATGATAATATATATATATATAATATATATTATGAGCAATTTTATGAATAGTAAAAAAATCATGTCAGTGGACCTTTAAGGTACAACCATTTTAACCAGTGCTGGGTAGCGCTAATCCAAAAATTTGTTCCGCTATTTCTAAAGCACTTATTAATTTATTTAGGTCTGCAATTTCAAAAGTGCTTATGTATTAGCAAAGCTAGCAGAGCTAATGTTAACGTGCTAACCGCCATTTTGAAGAGGGCAAATGGCGAACTACTTTTAAAATCCAGCAGATTTGACCATTTCGTGAAACGTTTAAGCTCAGAAAAACCTTGTGCTATAAAGTCAGCTAAGAAATATATTTTTTCTCAGCAAAAGAAATAATTGTTTTTACCGTGTTTTCTTGGAAAGTCCTTAGCTTCTGTGGCTACCGCCATTTTGAAGAGGGCAAATGGCGAACTACTTTTTTAAATCCAGACGCGTCGCGTAGGCCGCTGAGAAACATCCATAAGTTCACCCTCCATGTTAAAAACTCTTCGTCTGACTCTTCGAAAACAAGCAATAAGGCTGTAGAGTAACACACTGGCTGCTAACTGAGAGCGCTCTCTCTAGCCAAGAGACTGAGGGGGATGCTTTTTTGCCATGGACCACATCCGACGCTGACAGGATATGGTCTGTTAGCAGTCGTCCGGTTGATTTAAGAGCACGTAAATAAGTTTTTTTCGTTTTTACTGATAATTAGTTATTAGCGGTATTGCATTTTAAATAAAAATAGCGCAAATCCGCTTATGAATTATAAAAGTTAGTCAATCCGCTATAACGCTGACAAATTGTTTAGGTCCACTATAAGCGGATTAGCGCTTTAGCGCTCCCTGGCGGTCTGGCGCCCACCTTTGATTTTAACCAATTTTATTTATTTAAAATAGTATTTTTAAAACTTCAGTTACCCAATTTTAACCACACCCGACCAGGCTAAATATATAAATAAAAATTGTACTCCAACAACGTCGTCCTTTTGTCTGTTCTTTGTGTCAGAACTGAATTAAGAAAAAGAGAGTTCAGCTTTGCTGCTACCTCAGCGTCAGAGCCATATGGCTCTGCTCAGCGTTAAACACCTACAGACTGAACTGAAACTACCGAGACTCTTCTTTGTTGGAGCCTCCAGTTCAATCCTAAAAGACAGTGTTCCGTCAACAAGATTTAAGATGGATTTTAAAGATAAAAGCAGTAAAAGTGCAACAGTACTTGATCCTCTAAAAATGCTAAGTCACTTAGCTACAAAACTGCAGCTAACATCATCACACTCATAAGATGAATGTATTTATACAAACCTAATCTGTGCGGAAGAACTCTGGGGTTCAAAACAGCATCCAGGATTTTATTTTGTTGCATTTTTTCTTTTAAACGAGCCCGTTCCTCTTCATCTGGGCCTGCTTCTTTGTTTTGTTTTTTCAGATTTCTTCCGCTGCTGCTTCCAGTCGTTGTTTAGCCTGCTGTCTCCACAACTTTCGTTGATCTAAAGTTTCATTTAACAGTTACTGAGCCGATTCAAGAAGCTGGCTTTACTTCAAACGCTACATAAAGTTTATAAATCGAGAAAAAGTAGAGACGACAGTCCGTTTGAAACTGCAGCTAAGGCGCATAAACAATGACGTAGTAGCACTGAGTCTGTCAGTTTGAAGTATGGCAAGCCCTTTTAACATAAAATCGTGTAGTCTGACTATCATTCTAGATATGTAAAAATGAGTTTTGACTAGGAACCATTACATTTTGACTATCCCAGAATGTTAATTTAAGATATCAGTATTTACAATATGACTACTCAGAATAACAATTCAAGATATCTTAAAATTAATTTTGACTATAGTCAAAATGTAACTGAAATGACGTCACCTGATTCGTCATTTGAAGGGTCAAAAAACATCCGTAACTACAATTCAAGCTATCTCGAACGTAATTATGACGTCAGAATGACATTTTTAGATCTCTTGAATTAAGAAATTACACGTCCCAAACAGAAACTCCATCTTGAGTTTTTTTTTCTAACTCTGAAGTCAATCGGTCTTTTGCACGTGACGTCACGGCTGGTGTCACGTGGGTACTGGGCGCCATATTGGAGGGGTGTTGACGTCGTGAGCATTACTGATAGCAGCGTAGATCTTCCGAGTTAGCTTTAGTTCTATTGTGCTTTTTAATTCAAAAATGGCTTGTTGGTGTTGCATCAAAGGCTGTTCGAGTAAAACAGGACACTCTGGCATAAAGTTTTTCAGGTTTCCCATCTATAGAAAAGACCGTGGACAGCAAATGGAAGATCTAAGCAGGAGACGCAGGTTGTCCTGGGTTGCAGCTGTCAGGCGCAAGGAAATCACATTCAATCAGATATCAGCGAACATGCGTGTTTGTTCACTGCATTTTCATGAAGGTAAGGTGATTGTTTATTTTATGCTTTGTTTCTCTATCCTGTGATGCTACAGTTAGTGTTAAGTATTGTCTCCTTTTCTACGTCAACCTTAGTCACCTATGACACCTAGTGGTGAACACAACAAGTACTTTATACAATACTGTAATTAAATGAACGAAGAATGAACTACAGTAGGTCTGAAAACAGAGCTAAGTCAGATTTAGACTAAAACTACTGTCTAAGTCTGAATTAAACCAGGGCTAAAATAGCAATAAGCCTGAACAACTAGAAGGATTTAAGATCTGTCTTGACATATCACAGCTGTCATATGTCATTTATCTGTCATCTCTATGTGACTGCAGGTCAGCCAGCTTATGGAAAGTGATGCAGACTGGTCTCCATCTCTACGTCTGGGTCACACTGAGGTTAAACCGACTGACGCAGCACGCTGTGCAAGACGACATAAACGAGACCAGCAACATAACAGCACATCACAGGAAGCTGGGTTAGTGGCACAGCAGGATGAAGACGGTTGTGGCCAGCATGTCCTGGAGGAGGCTGACGTTCAGCTGGAATGCGTTTCAGATCCGATCCGACTGATGAATCTCAACAGATTGCTGAACAGGGGACTGTCACAAATTGTGTCACAATTATATACAATCCTGCAACCTTCTATTGTGTGGCCAGACAGACACATTGCGTAAAGTTATGCCACATGAGTTTGTGCAGTCATTTGGAAATAAGGTTGCTGTGATTATTGATTGCTTTGAAATTTTTACAGAGAGACCATCTAATGTCAAAGTCCGTGCCCAGATGTTTTATGACACAATGAAATGAAATAAACATACAAAAGGTTCAACTGTTGTCATAAGATTATTTACATCCACATATCTAATTTTTGGTGGTTATTAATTGTAACCTTTCGTGATGCTAAACAAAGGTTTAAAAAAAATAACATATTAAATATTTCTGGCATAAAAATAAAATTACAAAAGCTTCTCAAATGTTAAAGCCATCTTTATTAAGCTAATATGTGCCTCACATTTTACTGGTGCATGAAGAACAAAACCATGTCTCTTCCTGTGGAGGTGCAAGCTGCAAACCCACACAACTTAAATGGAACCAAACTGTTTTACAGTTTTTGTTGTCACAGGCGACCATGTCATCTTTGCTCTCAGGACACCATGATGGTGTCCTCTGGTTCTTCAGCTTCATGGAGGCTGGACTCCTCACCCCCAGATGTTGTCGTCCTCAGCAGCAGCAGGTTGGGCCACAGGCTGCTTCTGCTTCTGGAAATAATCCCTCTGAGAACAGAACAGCCACTGATTTACTTCCTGCCACAGAGTTCTTCACAGAACAGAAGAACAATATCTGCCTGAACAAGAACATTCAGGGCAAGGATAAGCCTGGGGTGGCACCAGGTCCAGCTTAAGAATCATCTCTTTTCACCAGGCTCATAACACACACAGACATGTACAAACATCTCTGCAAACTTTTTACCACTAGGTTTGCAGCAGTGCTCCGAACATGCATGGTGCATATATTAGAGATGCAACATGCAAATGTAAGTGACCCTGGAGGTAATCTAAAGGGAAGTTCATAACTCTCACCAACATCTAATAATCCTCAAGCTGACTTGTGCGTCAGTATTCTACATTAGTGTTCTTTTCGTGACAGCTGAGGACTCTCCCACATATAAATGAGTTTTATTTCTCTGAGTTTCTGTTATTTACTGTACAGTAATCAAACTGCACTCAGTGTGGCGTATGAAAAAGGACTATTTGGTCTTTCATGAGACACTTTCTCAGATCTTTGGCTGCAGTCTGTCTCATTAGCTGCATGACGTATGACATCCCATAAATATTACAAGGTTTTTAAATGTTTACCGTCAGATTATTGTTTTGCACAGTGGAAGGAAAGGTTGAAGAGGACCATCAATGTTTTAGTGATTCAGGTTATGAATTTTTCAGCAGCTAAGAAGCTCTTCAGATGCAAGCCATGATAAGCCATGCATCACCTAAAAAAAAAAAAGACAAAATAGAGTAAAAATTTCTTGTAATACAGACTTCAGAGTAAAATGTTCTAACAGCATATACAATATATTAAGATTAATGTGTTTCTTTGGGGTGTAAATTCATGTTCTGACTGAGATGCACAACCTCCACTCATTCTAACCTCACATATTTGTGAAAATGTATGTGTATTTGCTTGGATTTATAGTTAATGTATGGAATACAGGTATACATGTTTATGCAGACACACAAAACTCACATAAATTAATGTGTGTGTGTGTATAGATGTTTAAATATGTGTATTTACAAAATATATACATACAAAATGCACACACACATACATATACTGTATTTATTTATATATATAAGTGTATGTGTGTATATATACACACACACATATATATGTGTGTGTGTGTGTACATACACACATATACAACTTGTGTCTTTAAACTAGCTGTGAAGTTACAACATTTGTATAACTTTGACTAAGATGTGAAAAAGCTAAGTCTGGTCCTGTGGACATTCAAAAAACAAAAGCAAACAAAAAAAAACTGTAGAAAAGTTTCGTCTTTCATCCGAAAGACTTTCTCAGTCTGAGAAGCTGCATTCGGCTCAGTCTTATAAATAGCACCCTCCCACAGTGGATCAACCAGTTAATAATAATAATAATAATGAATTTAATTTATAACGCACTTTTCATTAATGAAAATCTCAAAGTGCCAGTTGGCTGATGACAGCCGAAACCAGCTGCTCACATGATCAAGGAGGACCATCAGCCTGACGATGGATCGTTAGCACCCTGATGGTCGATAGCGATCCATCGTCAGGCTGATGGTCCTCCTTGATCATGTGAGCAGCTGGTTTCAGCTGTCATCAGCCAACTGGTTCATCCACTGTGAGAGGGTGCTATTTATAACACTAAGCTGAATACAGCATCTCAGACTGAGGAAGTCTTTCGGACAAAAGACGAAACGTTTCTACGTTTTTTTTTTGGCTTTGTTTTGTTTTTTTAATGTCCAGAGGACCAGACTTAGCTTCTTTTTTTTTTTTACCTGGATTATTGAGCATGCATCAGGGTATTTGACTAAGATGACTAACATGTTATGTTAGGGCACTGACACCATTTACAAGATAGAAAATAATGTCCATATTTGTTGTTGGTGGAAGTAGCCCTGGTTCGGACGTCCATGCCTTAGCTGCTACCTCGTATGGATCATCGTTGTTAATTGACGTTAACTTCGCCATGTAACGGTCTCTGGCTTCCACGTTGAGTTTATCTCTATACGGCTTCTTCTCATTGTTATATTTACTTTCCATTTTGCAGATGTTATCATTCTTATCACTGTGTTTACCACGGACTTACTCTGTTTACCTGAACCGGTATCTGCGCACATAGTCTGTGCATCCCTCCAACATGGCGACCAGAAGTGCAAAAGTCATGTGTCTGCAAAAGACCGATTAGGCAGTGTCTTACCTGAGAGAAGATTGGCTGTGGGGAGTCAGGAGGACCTGACAAACTTTTTTTAAATTTTCTACCTGGATTATTGAGCATGCATCAGGAAAACGTATTTATTTTTGTTTACTTAATTTCATATTTGTGTTCCAGGTTGAAGCCAGTCTTGTGTAGGTTCTGTTCCACTCGTGTCTCGTGCATCACAGCTTGTGGGTGAATTTCTGCTCTTGTATTACATTGAACCATCATTATATCTTTTAGGTGACTGACCACTGGAAAGTCTCAGCCTTGCCTGAGAATCATTATTGCCTCCATTAGAATTTATTTTTAACTTAGTGTTAATAAAATGTATATTGTATGTTGGAACACAGTCTCGTGTTTACTTGTAAACAAACCCAAGTGCCTTTTCTGTGTTTAAAATTATGTCCTTTGATTTCGTCCCGTGGGGCATTGTTGTTGATGTGGGGGGATACTGGGGCAGGGGGCATCGTGGGGCTGGGGCAGCAGTGCTCGACTGGGGAGATGGCTTTGGTGGTTCTGAGTGATGACCTCTGCTGGCTGCTTGCAGGCTTCTGGGCGGGTGTCTTAGCAGGTGTCTGGGCCTTTTGGGTGTGTGCCCTCCGTTGCGTAGGGAAATCTCGTGGCTGTTGCTGTGGGTGGACTGGTCGGTTCCTTTGTGGGGGTGGGGGTCAAAGTCAAAGTCAAAGTCAAAGTCAACTTTATTGTCAGATCTGCAATATGTACAGTGCAGGACATACACAGGACCGAAATTGCGTTTCTCTGTCACTGTGGTGCACTATCTGTGGCTGTTCAGGCACTCATGGCCGATTGTCGTTATTGGGGTTTGGTGGCTTCTTTGGTTGGAGGGCTGGGTGTTGGACTGGTGATCGGGTTGAGGGGTCTGGATGGTTTCGGGAAGGGGGGGGTGGGTGGTTGCTGGCCCTGGTCGGTCTTCAGGGCTATGAGCCGGTCTGTGGCCTTGGTCCCTGGTGGTGCGGCTGCCACCTGCTCCTAGGTGGATGGATTGGAGCCTCCGTCCACTGGTAGATCTCAGAGAATGGGGGTGCCTATTGGGGTCAGTGGGGGAGCTGCCCCCCCCGGGGTCAGTGGGTGAGCTGCGCCCCCTGGGAGGGCATTGCCACCTAAGTTCTTACTCCCATCCCGACATCTTCCTATGCCCAATCCATCACACCGCCGCTCAGAGAGGGCCTTGGGGTTCAGGTGCACTACTGGGCTATGGGCCGAATCATCCATCTCCATGTTTCGTGGAGACCTGGGCCCCAATTTTAATATATAACATAGAAACTCACTTATAACATTCTCACGACTCATATATAGGGTCTTGAGTGGGCACATGGTGCATATAGATGGTGGGATATGTAATCAATCTCACCTCCGGGACCTGTGCCCACTCTCATATATAGCATTTCAGGGTTCTGGGCAAGAGTTGGAGGAGTGAACAGGCACTGCCTGCTCTCTGGGGAGGGGGTGGGTCCGCGCCGGTCGCCGCCTCATACTTCCCATTTTAAACGCACTATATAACAACATGCATCAACACCTTATTGGAGTGGGAAGAGGGTCTTCATGTTATTTATTTATACAGTATA
>JBBPBX010020229.1:24968-39536 GCA_038048925.1 Garcialebias charrua | reverse complement strand
TTGTTCCTGTCTTTGATTTTATACGTCTACCTTATAATGTTTTGCTAGTTTTTTGATACTTTGTTAAAAAAAAAAAAAAAAAAAAAAACTTTTTTTTTCTCTCTTTTGTTTTCTATTGTTTATTGTTTGTTTGTTTATTGTTTATTGTTTAAGGAAATTCTACCACTGCTGTTCATTGTTCTTTAGTTTTAGCAGGTCGCTTTCGTAAATGAGCCCATGAGGTTCAAAAGATTTACCTGACTAAATAAAGGTTGAATGAATGAATGAATATTCATATAACCAGCAAAAATTCCAACAAAAACACAGAAATACCCATGCTTGGTAAGCAGGTAGCAAAAATATCAAGACACAACATGCAAAAATAATAATAAAATAGACATGGGCTGATTATTTTTCTGAAAATAATTATATTTTTCTTTCACAGCATCCTCCATTTCTTCGTAATTAAAACTTTTACCACAATTTCAGTGTTAGGACAAATAAGGAACTAGCTGGAAAATAATACACTAACAAATACACAACAAATACAATACAAACCAATATACAATACAATAACAAATACACTAAATATATAATTTTAACAAGTGTCTATTTTGTCAAGTATGGTATGTCTCAAGACATCCTTGTAAAAGACATTAAAGCTGCACTATGTAACTTTGTAATGCAGTCTGTAACTTTTCTAACAATATATTTTTAACATATTTCTTCACTCTGTCACTATCTACTGACAGACTGATGTTAGACAAAGTAATCTCTGAAAAAAACTATAGTCCCCTTGCTTCTCTATCAGCATTTATAAAAACACTAAAAACACAGAGTGACCCGGACAATGACCAGCCAATAAAAACAGAGTTGTTTGTCACGCCCCAACCCACGCCCCCGCCTGTCCCAGCCCCAGCGCCGCGCACGTTCTCATTCAAAGGATTGCAAAGCGATGCAGGACTGTTTTGTATGTGACACAAATGTATTAAATATCCCTTCTTCATCCCAGAGCTGGACTTTTATTTTGTTTTTTTGCCAAAAGTCAAGTGATCGCTTCATCCTTCACTCACAGGAATGAGGAAATGGATTTGTCACGACTCACGAGCGAATTAAATCATGTCCAACGTGGCTGCGTGAACCTCTGCTGATTTCAGGGTGTTTTTGTGTTGTTGGACGAGTGATTCATGGTTTTATTATATTTTTTAGAACGTTTTATTATCATATAATCACAGAACTTTGCAGCGCAGAGACAGGACATGTAGTGAGGGCGGAGCATTCCAGACATACCAGACCTGCACTGACAGACATGAGGAAGTCACGAGCGAATTAAATCATGTCCAACGTAGCTGCGTGAACCTCTGCTGATTTCTGCTGGTTTTTGTGTTGTTGGACAAGTGCTCCATGCTTTTATTATATATTTTTAGAACGTTTTATTAACATATAATCACAGAATATTGAAGCGCTCCGAGCGGACATTCAGCAGGGGGCGGAGCTGCAGAACTCAAGTTGAACAGAGAACGGACTGGGGAGGGAGCAGAATGCTTTTCCCTGATGAAAATTTTTCTAAGTCCCAGCGTTCTCCAGAAATTACATAGTGAACCTTTAAGGGTGCATTCACACCAGCCCGTGTTTTCATCACATGTACCACATGCGGTGCAAATGACAATAATAATAATATAATAATAACAATGTCTATTCCTGTCATCTGCATATGTTCCCATACACAGACGAAATTCGTCTCTGCATTTAACCCAACCACCTACCAGGTGGTGCAGTGAGCAGCCCGAAAGCGCCCGGGGAGCTGGAGAAATAGGTGTGCACTCATAGACACCCCAAGCTGGGTAGTGGCCGGGGCGCGAACCCGCGACCTTCGGATCCGTAGTCAAAAGCCCTGCCACTAGACCATCTTGGCTCCTAATAAAGACTCTCTGACTCTGACTCTTTAGTTCACTTTAATCCAACTCTAGTCTGTTTGCCTAGAAATTCTGGTTTGTTTGGGGAGGTGTGAATGTGCAATCGAACTCTGATGCAGATCAAAAAAGTGAACCTAAAAATCTAGGTCTTGGTTCAGATGAAGTGAACTCTGGCACGGTTCGAATGCAGTGTGAATGCAAGCGGACCGGAGACTGCTCCAAAAGCAGGAAGTGGACTATAGCACAGGGCAAACAAACGCACATTAGGTTATTGACACATTAGGTATTGTTAGGAAATGCCTTGTATCTGTGACTTTCCTTCCCTCCATTGATTACGGTGACATTCTCTACATGAATGCTCCTACAAGCACCCTGCGGATGTTGGATGTTGTCTATCATGGTGCACTAAGATTCATAACTGGCTGTGATTATCGTACCCACCACTGCACCCTGTATTCACTGGTTAACTGGACATCATTAACCTCACGCAGACTCTTCCACTGGTACATTTTCATCTTTAAATCACTTCTTGGTCTGCTGCCCTCATACATCTCCTCCTACATGTCTTTGCGTGAGTGCAGCTACAGTGTGCGCTCTCAGGACATGATTACCTGCAGTGTTCCGTCAGTGAGGACTGAACTTGGAAAAAGGGCCTTCTCCTACTCCGCTCCTGCTTCATGGAATATCTTACAAAAAGATCTGAAGCTCTCGACCTTGACTTCTCTAAATGGTTTTCAGAATCTGTTGGAATCCTGGCAAAAACCAATGCAGATTTGTTCCTGTCTTTGATTTTATACGTCTACCTTATAATGTTTTGCTAGTTTTTTGATACTTTGTTAAAAAAAAAAAAAATAAAAATCTTTTTGTTTTTTTCTCTCTTTTGTTTTCTATTGTTTATTGTTTGTTTGTTTATTGTTTAAGGAAATTCTACCATTGATGTTCATTGTTCTTTAGTTTTAGCAGGTCGCTTTCATAAATGAGCCATGAGGTTCAAAAGATTTACCTGACTAAATAAAGGTTGAATGAATGAATGAGCATTTCGCTTACCTCATACAGAGCTGTCAGCTGCCTTGTATGAAAACCAACATTCTCCATGGTCTTCTACCTCATCTTCCACTCAGATGGTGTAGTGGCAGGGGAACCGACTTGGGACCCGAAGGACCCAGGTTCGAACCCCAGTCACGGCATAACTTGTGGTGTGTTTGAGCAGCACACCTCATCCCAATTGCTCCCCGGCGTGCTTTCTATAGCTGCCCACTGCCCCACCTGGTGGTGATTGGGTTAAATCAGCGTTTCTCAAATAGTGGGGCGCGCCCCCCTGGGGGGGCGCAGTGCGATGCCAGGGGGGGCCCGGGCTCTTGTGACCCAGTTTTGAATTTTCTTATTGCGCCGCGGAACTAAAATACCTAGGCGTGTTTCAGCACGGCGCTATTATCTGTAGCACGCGTAGCATTAGCTTCTCGCCATAGACTGTTTGGGAAAGTTATGGCTTCCTTGTTTAAAAAGACGAGCGCAAGTTTCATGGAGCTGTTGTTTCATGGAGATTGGTGCGAACGTGCAGAGGAGCGGAGCGCTCCGCCACGAGAGAACAATCTGCAGCTGCAGCACGTTTTTTTTTCAACACGTCACGTTAACGGACTTGAAACAACTTCATCCCAATGTGAACGTCTCTTCTAAAAGCAAGAAAAGCAGCTTGTTGCAACACCGCTAACAGAAGCATTTAAACTTCCATCAGGTAAATCAGAACGGTCCAGATCACAGTCGCAGCTGTAGAAGTTTTTAAAGCTCTGGGTGGATGT
The DNA here is from genome assembly GCA_038048925.1 of Garcialebias charrua. NCBI lineage: Eukaryota > Metazoa > Chordata > Actinopteri > Cyprinodontiformes > Rivulidae > Garcialebias > Garcialebias charrua. The sequence goes on along the minus strand of JBBPBX010020229.1, from coordinate 35,842 downwards.
GCAGGCTTTAAAGTTCGTGAGCTCCGCCACAACATCCATCATGTCAACACTTCAGACTGTTTTGAAGCTCCGCTCCAGAACTGAAAGTAACAAAGTTCATCACTTTATGAAAAAAATAAAATTGATGTCAACAAGCCCTGGAGCTCTGATGATGATGGTGACCGAGCGATTTAACCGCCTCATAACAACCGTTCAAGAAGAGGTACAGGTATTGTTGTCTTATTAATATTATCATCTATATAACTTTTTAATTTAAAGTTATAATCTTATTAACTCTTTCTTTTTTACCTCTTTGTGTTCTTCAGGGAAATCCACCACATCACCTCCAGTAGAAGTGTGTGACTGAACTCTGAACTTTTCCAGGGACACCCTGATGCATGCTCAATAATCCAGGTAGAAAAATCTAAAAAAGCTAAGTCTGGTCTTCTTCCAGGGACTTGTCCCACCTGGGGGAGCAGGTCCAAGAAGAAGTTTTAAGTACTGAGGACAAATTGCACTACTTTTACACAACTTTTTATATCTACACTACTGCTGATATATATATTCTTTTTACTAGCCTTATTGCATATGTTACTTTACCTCTGCACACCTGCTTCTGCAGGACTTGGTGGCTGCAGAAGATGTCATGCAATCATGTGAATCATCTGTTCTGGAATAGGCACATCTAAAACATTCAGAGCAGGGAGGCCTGAGGACTTGAATTGAGAATCACAATTTTATATACAAATTATACTACAGTGGACGTATAATAAACCTTTTTCTTTTTAACCCTCTTTTGGTATGTGCGAGGTTATTACAGCCACCGTATTTATAGTCGCAGCGGAGAGTAGGGGGGCGCGGACCGGATTCTTCTTCCTGTGGGGGGGCTTAACAGAAAATAATTGAGAAGCACTGGGTTAAATGCAGAGACGAATTTCGTCTTGTATGGGAAACATACACAGATGACAAAAATGTGACATTATTATCATTATTATATTATGATGAGTCCATTGTTGAAAAATGACAAAACAGAAATCCTAAAGCTGCTAAAATTTAACGCCACTCCATTTTTGTTTTTATTTCCACAAGAAGTGTCTTCTTCAGTGGTTTTTGTGTTACTTCCTTCAGTAGTTCTTGGTGCAGTGCCACACCAGGCAAGGGGTGGTGGTGGGGGTGAACAGGTTGGCTCGACTGACTCCGAGCAAAATGAATGTGAACCGTACCAGCTGAAATGTAAACAAATGCTCTGAATATTGGACCCCAATAGAACCGAGTCTACCAGACTATCAGGTGTGAAAACACCCCTGATAGTCCAGGGCTGATAGTCCATTGGCATCAAATTTTAGCAGTTTTAGGATTTCTGTTTTGTCACTTGTCAACAATGGACTCACCATGAGCAGAAGATGAGGCAGAAGACCAGAATGTTGTTTTTCCACACAAGGCAGCTGGTGGCTCTGTATCAGGTAAGAGAAATATGTGTTTGTTTGCCCTGTGCTGTACTGTACTGTAGTCTACTTCCTGCTTTTGGAGCGGTCTCTGGTCTGCTTGCATTCACACTGCATTCGAACCATGCTAGAGTTCACTTCAACCAGACCGAGACCTAGGTTTTTAGGTGGACATGGGTTCACTCTTTTGGTCCGCATCAGAGTTCGATTGCACATTCACACCTCCTCAAATGAACCGGACATTCTAGGCAAACGGACTAGAGTTTGATTAAAGCGGACTAAACAGGGCTGGTGTGAATGCACCTAATAATCTCAGTGGATTTATTTTCTGGTAAAATAAAGGTTTAATAATAATTTTGAATGCATTTTTTAAATTGTATTACATTTAAATAAAAGCTTTATTATGACAAAGAAAAAGAAAATTCACTATTTAAATTTTAGTAAATTTAAAATATAGTTCTTATTGTACTAATTATTTTCCGCTTGAGTCATCGCAGCGAGCAAACTCGCACGACAGATTCGGCAATTGTGAAAAAAAAAAAAAAAAACTGGGCTCAAACTGGCAGCCTCAGGAATACGAGACAGTCACAGACCACTGATCCACAGCGGTCCCCAAAATGATAATTTTGTATTTGTGGAATTATTATATTACACCCGAGCAAAACTCCACTACCATGACAGTTGTTTGATGTGGAATCAAACAATACATTTTACAGAAATTTCATCATTTACTCAAGCTCATAAAAACAGCCTTAAGCTCTGAGAACAAAATGTCAACTTGAACAAAACATCCATCTGCCACTTCCTCTATGGCACAGGCACAAGGCAATAACAAGCTTATTTGGTTGTTGGTGTTTGTGCCTACAGGTGATCTGAAGAAAACCTCAATAAATTCAGCCATTCTGTCAACAAACTGTTTTATACGTGGATATGAAGGAAGTGCAGCTATTTATTTCAGCATGAAAAATAAATATGTCCTCGCTTAAAAAGCTGGGGGGCTTGAATTCAAACAAAGCTGAACGGCTTAGCAGAGCCAGCTGAGCCCATATTTAAAACACAAATACAATTTAAAGCCTTTCCTCCATTCCTGTAATATTCATTTCATTTTTGGTTATTTTTCTGTTTTTATTTTCTCGCAAAAATTATGCTCGTTGTATTACTTTTACATTTTATATTTCTTTCGGAAAAATACAAATTTGAAAGGAAACGAATGCTTGCAGAGTAAAATAAATTGAGGAAAGACAAATCAGGCTCTCTTTCCCATCTGTTATTCAGTTCCAGCTGTACACTTGTATCACCTCCACTCGTCTCAGCACAATGAGCCGGAGACATCAAAGTAAAATCTGAGAAGCGGGGAGCGGGAAAACCGGAAGAAGGAACACAAAAACAGAAGAGACTGAAACTGAAGAAGACAGACACCAGAGGTTTTAGTGTAAACGTATGGCGCCATTATAGTGGGATATGTGCAGCCTGTTTTATTGGCTTCTTCATAGATGAAAATCCTTTTGTCATTTCTATATAAACTGGTCTCTAATAAAACGCTTATATTCACGTATGCAAAATATTAATAACTCATTTTAGGCTGTTTAACGGAGGATTCTCCCATGCGATCAAGGCTTTCCTTTCAAAGGAAAAGTAAATGTTAAAAAATATATCAAAGGTAGATTCTATTAATGACATTTCATGTTTTTTTATGTTTGTAAAACACACAAAAAAGTGTTATGTATTGTCATCATTGTATGTTCATATACAATGGCGAAATTAGTCTCTGCATTTAACCCATCCACCACCAGGTGGTGCAGTGGGCAGCTATTGAAAGCAACCGGTGAGCATTTCTGGGGATAAGGTGTGCTGCTCAGAGACACCACGAGATGTGCAATGACTGGGGATTGAACCTGGGACTTTTGAGTCCAGAGTCGGCTGCCCTGCCTCTACACCATCTCGGCAGGGGGAGTACTGGCGCAGACGTTAGAGAAGGCGAGCCCGTGATGGGAAGGTCACTGGTTCGACTCCCCGGACCGACATCATCAAAATGTGGGTGGGAAAGATGAAACATCCACACCTGCCTCCACTCTCATTTGCCCCACTCCTGGCCCTTGAGCAAGACCCTTAACCCTCACCATCTGCTCCCCTGGGCGCCCTAGAGGGCAGCTCTGCTCCACACAGAGGGCTGTGGTAGCTCGGTGATCTGTGATTGTCTCAGGAAGGGCATCCTGTGTAAAAACAAACGACAAATCTTTGTGCGAGTTAGTTCACTGTGGTGACTCCTGAAGGGAGCAGCCAAAAGAAGGAGGGAAGTAATAATAATATATATTAAGTACAAATATGATTTGATATTTCTGAGAAATAAGAAAATATACTAATTCTTGAAATGAATTTGGTCACATTCATCTAGCTTCAGGTGTGATTTAACCATTAGCCTGTTCTCATATTTTTAGGACTGGGGGCAGCAGTAGTTTTTTTTATTTTTTATAATAATAAAAAAAGCAGAGAAAATAAAAATAAATGCAAATGAGCAGCTCGCTCAAATTATGAAATGATTAACATTTCCTCCACATATGAGAGCAGGTTTCTCAGCTGCTCTCGCTGAAATGCTAATGGACCTTCCAGCCCTTTTTAATGTCAACTCTATTCAACTTTTTCCCACAGCTAGGGAGGAGCTTCACGTCGCTATTTCCAAACGACAGCAGGAGGGACAGGCAGCGGGCTTACTCCCCCATCTGGATCCACGGAAACAGTCCAGAACAAAATGAGAAGAACAGGAGGGAAGGTCCTCTCGTCCATGCAAGGATTCTCTCTCTCTCTCTCTGATTTTATCTCTGCAAATATCCAACCTGTTTTTAAAGGCTAATATAATAATCATGACGGCTCTAAATGAGGGATGAGTGAAGTTCTACCTTCTGTTGATTGCGTTTCTTTTTATAGCCCTCACATTCATTTTCCTTCTCACTCTCCTGGTTTTAATTCAGAAGGCCAAATCGATCAAAAAGAGGATATTTGACCGGAGAGAGGGAATTCCTGCTGTGGTGGTCAAGTTAGCAGATTTTTATGCATTCACCTATGAAGGTGTAAAACTCTCGCTGTTTGAAGTTGTGCTTAAAAATTCCACTGTTAAAAAGTCAAGTGTCTTACTGACAAAATATTTATATTCAAAAAAACACTAGCACTTTTTTTATTTATTATTATCATTATTTTTTTGCTACAGGTTGAAAGTACTTGATATATTTTTTCAAACAAGTAAGGACAGTAAATATTTGTCACGTTTCTTGAAAAACAGTACTGTATGTTTTGTGTTTGTAATTGTTGTTGGTTTCTTCTGTTTCATTCTGTTACATTCACTTCATTTTCATCTGTTTTGCTTCCCTGCTTCCTTATCACATCTGATTTAGTTTTGTAATGAATCTAATGTATATTTACAGTTTGAGTTTTCTTTCTACGTGTGTCAACTCCTGTTGTCAGTGCTTGCATCCTGTTCTATGTTAGGCTTCGTGTTTTGCCTTGGTTTACTTTATTTATTGACTGTAGATGTTCATTATTCTATCTGCCCCTCTGCCATTATAGCAGCATAACTTTGACTTTATAATTTATTTATTTTTATCTGACTGTTTCTAAACTTATATTTGTGTTTCGGTCCTTGATTTTTTTCACTTACCCTGGTTATGTGACTGTAGCAACTGCAGTACAAACAACTTTTTTATAAGCCAAAATAAAACTAATAACTTGTAGTTATTATCTGACGTTTTATTACTCTGGGGACAATGGCAAATGTGTAAAGAATTATGGTCAGCAGATATCTTGATAGTAAATAGCAGGACTCCACCTTACTCTTGAACAGCAGCCAGACAAAATAATTATGTTGACAAACATAAAGACACTATTTTGAAAAGTAATCAGTAAATTTGTGACATGGTTAACATGGTGACAGATTCTTCGTTAGGCTTTTCCCTTTTCACGGGGTCGCCACTCCAAGTCCTCCTCCTCCTCACTCCAACTCCCTCCTTGTCCTCTCTAACTGCATCCATATATACCCTCTTTGTCTTTTTCCTGGCAGCTGCATTTCTAACATCCTTCTACCAATATACCCACTGTCCCTCCTCTGGACATGTCCAAACCATCTCAGTTTGGCCTCTCTAATCATACAATATAGCTGGTCTCACCACTGTCTTGTAAACCTTTCTTGTGACATTTGCTGACACACTTTTGTCACAAATCACTCCTGAAACTTTGCTCCATCCACTCCATCCTGACTGGACTCTACTTTTCACCTCTTTACCACACTCCCCATTTTCCTGGACAGTTGTCTCCAGAGCGATAGAGAGAGAGAGTTCCGACACTTCCATAGACTCCCATTGTAAGAATGGAATGCGGAAGTCACGTGGGTCATGGAGGGGGCGATTCATAAGATATCTATGGGGCGATTTGTTACAGCAGCGCTGCTAGCATCAAACGTAGTTCATTCTTGATGTTTCAGATGTGTTTTCTCTGGTAAGTTGATGCAAATACAATTTTCTTTTGCCCTTGTGAAGCGTTTAAAACGTCTAAAAATGCTTAAGAAAAAATGCATAGTGTAGTGCTCAAGCCACTAGGTGGAGCTGCAGGATAAGAAATAAAGAGGAGAATGGTAGAAGGAATGTCAGTTTGTTACGGCTCAATAATTACTGAAAAACGCTGGACAAAGTAAGAAAAGTCGTTTTTTTGTGTCATGTTGCGCCAGTAGCTGCTCAAATTGACTGACAGTGACGAGCTGTTTGGAACGATTCAGAGCTACATGAACCACGTGACCGCCTGTCGGCGAGTTCAAAGAGTGTCGGAACTCTCTCTCTCTAGGGCTCTGGTTGTCTCTACGTACTTGAAGTCCTGCACCTTTGTGACCTCTGCTCCTTGTAGCCTCACTGTTCCACCAGCCTTCCCCTCTTTCACACACATGTACTCTGTCTTACTATGACTGACTTTCATTCCTCTTCTTTCAAGTGCATACCTCCACCTCTCCAAGTTCTCTTCCACCTGTTCCTGTTCTCATCACAGATCACAATGTCATCTGTAAATATCATAGTCCACGGGGATTCCTGCCTGACCTCATAACCTCTGCCTGACCTCATAACCTCACCCTGACCTCATCCTGGTAAATAATAAAAATGAAAACAATAGAAAACAGAAGTCCTCTAATACTGTGTTAAGGTATACAGTGTCTCTTGCTACTTTGCAATTCGTTTATCGCAGTTTTTCAAAATAAAATTGGAATTGACACACAATTGGCTGATTGATGGATGAGTTGCATGATCTGCACCTTTGTGCAGCCCACACTGCAGGATAAGCTTCCTCTGAAGCTGATCAGCTGTTCTCTGTGCAGAGTAGAGAAGTCGGCATGGCCAAGAGCGCTCGCAGGTGGCAAAGAGCAGCGGAGGCAGGGAGTTGAAATCATGATGTTCTGTGCTCTTTTAGAGTGCGTTAAAGTTAAAGATGCTATGTGTAACTTTCTGTTGTGTGCAGGACTTAAGGCTCCAGTAAAGCTCAGCGTCCTGGGAAACTAAATTTCAACTTTAATACACCCGAACACATAGCGTCTCTTACACCTGCAGCGTCTTACAGCATCAGACGTTACTGCTGAGCTAAGATGCTACGTAGCTCCTCTCAAGCATCCTCCTAACATGAATATATGTTTATGATCAAACCCCCCGGTCAACAACTGCCTGCACTAAGTTAGCTAAACTGGCAAGCGAGCAACACAGAGGTGTCTCCATCTCCTCCACCTGTGCGTGTTTTCTGCCGAGGCAGGAGGAGACGCACAGAAACACTGCTGCTTTGTCTCGAGTTGGAGGTAACCAGGAAAACCTGGAGTGGAGTTTTAGAGGTTTGAGTACAGTATTTTCTGGACTATAGGTCGCACCTTTATATACGCTAAGTCGCTTTGTCCAATTATTGTCAATAAATTGGAAAAATCCATAAACAGGTCGCACCTTTATATAAGTCGCATCTATTATGCGTCACCGCTACGCGACGCGTCAGCGCGTCATTTGCCCTGCTGAAAATGACGACCACAGAAGCATGCACGGAAGGACTTTTCACAAGATTAACACGGTAAAAACAATTATTTGTCTGCTGAAAATTATAGCAAACATGTGTCTTAGCTTAACCGTTCCTTAATAAATTCACGTAATGGTCAAATCTGCTGGATTTAAATTTTTTCGCTTTGAAAAAGTACAAGGAAAAACAACAAAGCTAACCGCGACACATTTACATTCTATAAAACATCTGAATTTTATCTCAAATAACTCCAACAGCTAACAGTTTGTAAATGTACATCTAGTGATTACTTTCTGTAAGTTTGAAAAAAATCTGTCCTGTGGTTCTTGACTTATCTTGCTAACAAACACCACAAAAAGTAGTTACCTCCAGAGCAGGAGGTCGGGCAGCGACAGAGTCAGTCTGAGCAGAGGAGGCTTTTTTCGGACACATGAGGTGGAAACGGTCGGTGGACTCTCTGGAAGTGTCCCCTAGCGGACAAAAGTGGTACAGCACCATTTTTTTGCCTAAATGAAAAATGGTCATGTCTGAGCCAAAAATTGGTCTAAAAATATGGGGGAAAATCCATAAATAGGTCTCACCTCTCTATAGGTCGCAGGGCATGCAAATTAGGCAAAAAACTGCAACCTATAGTCCGGAAAATACGGTATTCTCCTATTAATCAAGTGGAATGAGTTCATTCACGAAGAAAGAGAAACTGCACCGACTGATCGTAAAAGTGGGGTGGTCCAAATTAACGTTTTTTTAATGATGGGGGGACATGTCCCCTTCACATATACCGGTAATGGTTGCAACATCTATTTTATAAAGGTTTTGAGTAGAAAAACACAGATTATTTGCAGATAACCAAACAGACATGGTGTAATAGGTGTCTCTAAGACATTTATTTGACACTCCCAGAGGGGAAAACAATAGTAGACGAGTTATCACAGCTTGTAATTAGTGTGAAACACAATTTTGAGAGCATTTTCTGCCAAGTCAAAGATGCATTTGCTATTGTAAAAAAAAGGTTTTTTAAAAATCTTGGCTGCGAGCTGAACTCAGAGTTTTACTCTGCATTCCACACAACAAAAGGGTTGCCAGAGACACCAACACAAAGGCAACCAGAGATCAGTGCCGGGATAAGGGAGCGACAGCAGTGAGGGAATTAGTGATGTGATGACAGTCAACACACAATCAGCCTCGCAGTATTTTTACAAGACTCACGTTGTTTAGTCTGGACTTATTAGATTTCTGAACATAGAGTAGAATCGTTTGTAAAACGCCCCGAGCTGTCACTCACACAGACCCAAGTCCCTCAGAAGCATGCGTTTGATTGACTGGGCTGTGAGTTAATATGCACATGAAGATCTTTGTCAAAACAAGACTTTAGGAGCCAAACTCAGAGCTGAGCGCTGAGCATCAATTTACGTAGTCTCAGCAGCTGAAATGAAGGATTATAGTAACAGTAGACTGTTTCACTGAGGAAACGTGGACAAAAGCCAATGTTGCTGTCTAATGAAGTGTCTCAGTAGCAAGTACAGTAGGTAACTACAAAGAGAAAGCTTTGTGAAGAAACAGAACAAATAAAAACAGTTTAGCAAGTGGTAAACTAATGCCTCTTTTCCACCGCTCGGCTCGGCTCGGGTTGGATCGGCTCAGGTCGGCTCAGTTCGGGTCGGGTCACATCTATGTTCTGTTTCCACAGCTTTTTTGTACCCCTTCTGTGGGCGGGGTCCAGAATCCTACTCGTCTTACCACATGGTGGCAGTAGTGTTCCTCAAGCTATTTACTACAGTACTAGCCACCACTAGAAGAAGAACACAATAAAGACTTTGTATCACATATTATCAATTCTATCAAAAACCACATAGCTGATATTTTTCAAAAAAATCTAGTGTGATCACAACATGTTCATATACGAAATGTATCCTGTTGGAGTTATTTGAAATAAAATTCAATGTTTTATAGACATAAATGTGTCAACCTACGTCCATTATTTTCTACTTTGTATCACATATTATCAATTCTATCAAAAACCACAAAGCTGATATTTTTCAAAAAAATCTAGTGTGATCACAACATGTTCATATACGAAATGTATCCTGTTGGAGTTATTTGAAATAAAATTCAATGTTTTATAGACATAAATGTGTCAACCTACGTCCATTATTTTCTACTTTGTATCACATATTATCAATTCTATCAAAAACCACAAAGCTGATATTTTTCAAAAAAATCTAGTGTGATCACAACATGTTCATATACGAAATGTATCCTGTTGGAGTTATTTGAAATAAAATTCAATGTTTTATAGACATAAATGTGTCAACCTACGTCCATTATTTTCTACTTTGTATCACATATTATCAATTCTATCAAAAACCACAAAGCTGATATTTTTCAAAAAAATCTAGTGTGATCACAACATGTTCATATACGAAATGTATCCTGTTGGAGTTATTTGAAATAAAATTCAATGTTTTATAGACATAAATGTGTCAACCTACGTCCATTATTTTCTACTTTGTATCACATATTATCAATTCTATCAAAAACCACAAAGCTGATATTTTTCAAAAAAATCTAGTGTGATCACAACATGTTCATATACGAAATGTATCCTGTTGGAGTTATTTGAAATAAAATTCGAATTTTTATAATTTATTTTCGTTGTGCAAACACAGGTTTTGGAAAAAGTCAAAGCGAAACTACTTTAAATGCAGCACATTTGACCATACGTGACAATATTAAAGCGTGGTTAAGCTCAGGAGCCCTCGTACTATTAAAGTCAGCTATGAAATATATTTTATATCTGTTCATTGAGCTACATTTAAAGACATAAAGCCGCCCGCGCGCCGCGTGTTGCTCGTGGCGAACCTATTTTTTTAAAATCCTGCAGTTTTGAGCAGTACGTGATTTTATTAAGGACACGTTCAGCTGAAGACCCATCTTTGCTATAAATTTAAAAAATAATAATTGTTTTTACCGTGTTTATCATGTAAAAGTCCTGCAGTGATCGCGTCCCTCGCTTCCGTAAAAACAGCTCTCGTCTCCTCCTTCCTACTTCCGGAGCGGGTGAGCTCGCTTCAGTACCCCTCTGAAAGCAGCCCGAAAATCTCAGGAAATCTCGCGCGGCTCCGCTCGAAATATCCGGTGGAAAAGGATGAAAGGGGGTCTCTGCGACGCACATATGACGTAACATCCGACCCGAGCCGACCGGTGGAAAAGGGGCATAAAAGTACTTCCTTTTTTAGCTCCTACCTTTGGATCAGCAGTCAGCAGCTTAAAGGCCTCGTACACCTGTCTCTCTTTGACTCCACCCCCAAGGTCGAGGAAATTAGCCGGTTTCCCCCCATGCAGGTCAATAATATCACACGTTGCCATGGCCAGACCAGCTCCATTCACTGTTTTTAAAATTTGAATACAAAAAAACTATTATGACGT
>JBBPBX010020229.1:0-21169 GCA_038048925.1 Garcialebias charrua | reverse complement strand
TATTGTTTAAGGAAATTCTACCATTGCTGTTCATTGTTCTTTAGTTTTAGCAGGTCGCTTTCGTAAATGAGCCCATGAGGTTCAAAAGATTTACCTGACTAAATAAAGGTTGAATGAATGAATGAAAAACCGTCCAAAATAGCGTTTTTGGATCGTTAAAAGCCGCTAAGCTGACAAGCTAAGCTACGAGCTAAGCTAACAGGTCAACCTCGGGGAAAAAAAATCTCCATCTTGCTGAAGCTCCTAAAGTCACGGTTGAAACCCGTGCCTTTGTGTAAAAAGTTTTTCTCTGCAAAAAGAAGCTGAGAACTTGCTTACAGGTTTTTATTAAAAGCTTTGTGTGAAAAATGCTATGCTAAAGAGTTCAAACCACACCGAGCATCCGCCCTTTTGAGAACCGAAGAAAAGGAACGACAAACAGCCCATATCTCGTCAAGGGGCCTCCCTCCCATCTTTCTTAAACAGACATGCTACTCGCTCCCTCACTATCCATCCTTCGGTTCAGTCATATACTCCCATCCTGTGATCGAAAAAAGGTACTACACTAAAAACAAGTTAACTAACATTTCTTTTTAAATTTGACAATAATTGCTAATTATTGTCAAATTTCAAACAATGTTATCGTTTATCGCAACAATTTCTTAGAAAATTAATCGCCCAGAAAAATTTGTTATTGTGACAGGCCTAGCCCTTAGTGGATTGACCAGAATATTAGAACAATGGGAAAGTCTTAGTATAAATTGGTGAGGATGTTTAGGATCAACCAAGGAACCACCAAGGCTCAAGCTTATCGTGAACTAGAAACTGCTGGAATTCTGCTGTCCCTGTCTACAAGAAAGAAGTTTTTACGAGAGAGTGCCATCCACGAAAGAAGCCCCTGTTTCAAAAACTTTTATTTTCTTTCTTTTGGCCTCTCCCATAATCAGGGGTCACCACAGCAAACTAACTCGCACGAAGACTTGACAATTGCTTTTATGCCGGATGCCCTTCCTGATACAGCCACAGACCACTGAGCTATCACAGTCCTCTGTGTGGAGCAGAGAGCTGCCATCTAGGGCACCTGGGGGAGCGGATGGTGGGGTTAAGGCAGTGTTTTCCCAAGATAACTTTCCATGGCGGGGCGCTCATCTCGTCCATGATTTTTGTCAATGGAGGGTGGGAAGACACGGAAACACGTCTGAGCTGTGCACAGTTTGTACCAACAGTTTTCATTGGGTGGGGGGTTCAGCGTGAGGGAAGAGGCAGCATGAGCACTGCCTTTACCTTTTTAGCTAGCACGCCGCTAGCTTAGCGCTACATCAGTGTAGATGGGTGGGATGGCGTATTTCAGTTCGGTAGGCAGGGCGCTCGGTTCTGTTGATGGCAAACACTGGGTTAAGGGCCTTGCTCTAGGACCTAGAATGGGGTAAATGAGGGTGAAGGCCAATGTGGACGCTTCACCATTCCCACCCACATTTTGATGTTGTCTGTCTGGGGAGTTGGACCGGCAACCTTCCGATCACAGGCCCGCTTACTCTAACTTCTGCGCCACAAGTCTCCCCACACCCGCTGCGCTTCAAAAACAATATTTTTGAGCAACTGTCAAATCAGCTTCTTTTCACTGCGCCGCCTCGGTGAAATGCAGCTAATTTGACCATCGAAGTGCATTTATTAAGTAAAAGTTCACCTGAGACATTCCTTTACTATAATTTCGAGCAAACTAATAGATGCGACATATTTATGGATTTTTCCACTTTATTAGTCATATTTGGACTGATGCGACCTATAGGGCGGTGCAATGTTTACGGCGTGGAAAATACGGTAAACTTCTGTTTTTGTAGAGTTTGCTCCTCAACCAATTTTCACTACAGAGGTCACAAAGTTAGTACAAGCCACATGAGCCACTTTTATGGGAAATGCATTGGGTGGAAACAAACAGGAATTATCTTTTAAGTGTATCATTATAAAACAGAGTAGGCAGCAGTTCTGAGACCAGTGAGTGCTGGATTTTCACTCGCAACTGCACGTGAAAGACGCCACCGCAACAGAATACAAATTCCCACAGGCTCTGTTTAGTTTTTTTCTTCTTCTACAAGCCAGCCCACCACAGGAAGCTGAGCTGGATGCTTTAGTTTTATAGGAACCAAATCAGTGCTCTGCAGTATAACCTGCAGCGGGGAGATCAGATGCTGGCCAAACAGAAGTAGGTCAGATCTAGCGTTATGACAACTAAGTGGAAGTATAACTGAGAAGCACGGCAATTGATTGTGACCCACTTCTCATCTCTTCTCGCAAACTTGATTTATTTATTTATTTTTTAAGTTACAAGGTTTACAGAAGAAGTTAAATGCAAACATTATTTTAAGCATTCCCTTTTAGGGCCAAATAAAGAACTAAGACCAGATTCAGGGATAAAATGTTATATTTTGATCATAAAATGCAGGTTGTACATGGTTGAATTTAAAAGCTGCAGTCCACTTAAACACAAGAACTGTTTTTGTTGTTGTTGTTGTTTTCAGAGATTGCACAAGAACACATGAACTGAAAATCTCTTCCTAAAATAAATTTTAAAAAAGCAGCACCAACTCCGGAAGGCAACCAAAGACAGAAAGATGTAGGTGTTTCTGGGATCAGGTGGAAGGCAAAGATATCAGGAAACGTTACCCAACAAGCAACGATGCTGCCAAGAATGTTGCCCTCCTGGATCTTCTTTTTAAAAATTTATTTTATCTTTTTTGTACGAGTTAGAATCAAACAGACCTCTAGATTAATAGCTAAAAGTCCGGAAGTGAGCAGTGAGAAGCTCAGAATAGCAGATGTTGTTCTTCCACATGTTCTGATCAATGCTCAGTGAATAATTTAGGTACCGTGCTCATTGTAAACGTGTCCACAAAGCTCGTAACCAGCTCCAGTCTGCAGCAGGTGTACCTGATGTAATTAGCTATGGTTACCTGTTCCTTCAGTCCAGCACCAGTTTACATTCGCTGTGATGTCACCCACTTGGTTCACCCTCCAGGCACATCCAAATAAAAGGTTTTGAGTGTCAGGTATTGCATCTGTTGGAGCGCTTCAATGAGCATGAACAATAGAATTAAACTGAACTTGCGTAAATCTGTGTCATCGGGGATATAGCTTACGGGTCCAATTAACATAAAATCAAATTAAGCTTCTAAATCCGTAACATTTAGCCTGAAACCACAAACTACCCATGATGTCATTGAAAATACGCATTGAGCAATGGAGATTTCATGTAGGCATTTGCACATGTTTGTGTACTATGACCTTTATGCACGTTCTACACATTTTAGTTCTGCTCTGGAATTGTTACAATATACAATATATTTGTTTTTAAACATGTGCATTAAGTGCCAAACTGTGATTTAAAGCATACGCTTCTGGAAGTGTGTGGAAAATCAAGAGGGGGGAAAAAGGGATTCTGATAATGCAAACACCAATATGATGCACCGGCAGTAATGCGTCATCAGCGCGAATGTTGTGAGAGCTTGTTTACTCAAACCAGCTTTTATTCCTTTTATTTGCCTTGTTGTTCAGCTCTGATTGACATCATTCCCGGTCAACCATTGGAAACTTTGGTATGCAAAGACCCACCTGTCAGAAAGAGAGTCACGGAGAGTGCGGATGACATCACGGAGAGGCAAATTTTGCGTGCGTCCACTTCTAAGACGTGTGTAAACATTCCCTATATTGGATTCTCTGGCGTTCTCCTGTCACCTCCGAGCACATGCGCACATGTTCACTCGTCACCGTGCGTGCTGTCGTCTTAGAACGCACATGCGCTCTTTTGTGTCCCATCTGTACATTTTGTATTCTGCACTATGTCTTGAAGAAGACGTCAAAGCCCAGAGTGCGATGGGCTGTAAGATGACAGCACAGCTTATCTGGCAGTTAGACGTGCAGAGGACACATGCAATCAAAGTAGATAAAAATAGTAACCACTAACTCCCCATAAATATAGATACAGAAAGCCTTTATAAACCCAATCCATTACCAGAGAGGATTCTTACCCAGGAGGCTTTAGAGGTTCAATGGTGGGACAAAGTACAAATGCAGGTCAGTACAGGCTTGGGGTAAAAGTCTATATATGGTACTTCACATCATACTCGCACATATGCGGAGTACATTCAGAGCATGGTGTTACGGTTTAATGTGTTGAATAATGCGTACCCCTGCACAAATCTGGTCCAGTGAAACATTCAGAGCCGGTATTTATTATGTTTAAGTATAAATATGAGAATTTGCAGTGCATTTTTAAATAAACAAGCTTTAATTTTCTTCCCAAAATGGTGATTTTTTTTTAAAAATCCAGGTGAAAAAAACAACAACAACGTTAAAGGTTCAGTATGTAATTTCTGGAACACGCTGGAACTTAGGAAAATTTTGAACAGAGACACGTTTCTGGTCCCTCCCCCTCAGAGCCATATATGGCTCTGAGGCTTGCTCTTGCCCTTGCTCTGCTGAAATTCAAATTCAAGCTCTGTTTTTATTGGCTGATTCAAATTCAAGCTCTGTTTTTATTGGCTGGTTACAAACTCTGTTTTTATTGGCTGGTTAACGGTGGGTCACTGTGGCTTTTTAGAAATGCTTTTAGAGAAGCAAGGGGACAATAGTTTTTTTCAGAGATTACTTGTCTAAAATCAGTATGTCAGGAGGTAGTGACAGAGTGAAGAAATATGTTAAAAATATATTGTTAGAAAAGTTACATACAGCTCCTTTAAGTTAAATCATCTGGACAGTTTCTTTTCTTTCTTTTTTTTTTGTTTGTTGTTGAAACATTTTGTCCTTCATCCAAAGGACTTTGTCAGCCCACTATGTGAGTGTGTTGCTTGTGGGACTGAGTTTGTTGTGGCTCTTCGGACTGACGAAGTCCTTTGGATGAAAGACAAAACATTTCAACAAGAAATTAAAAGAAGAAGAAACTGTCCAGATGACCTGACCTAACTTTGTTGAAACAGATGTTGTGTCTACTCTTCATGTCTGACACATGCATATATTTTAAGTACCGGTACATTTAAAACAAGTATTTTATACAAAATTAATCATTTTTCATTTAATTTTTTATATCACTTCTCTAATTTTACATTCACAGACACTAAAATCTAATAAAGCTCAACAAAAGTACATAAAGTTCATGAGTGAAACCAAACCACAAATAAAACCCAAATACAAAATCAACTGCAAACAATACCATGTGCTCATAACATATCTCACATTTTATAATGTTTTATAAATTAATTAATAAACATATTTCCTTGTCATCATCCTCCATGAAAACACATCTGCTTTTGTGTAGTTTCTCCAAATGAACGTTTACATTTAATTTTCCTCCTCGTTATTTCCATAATTGGATCCGAACACAAAAAATAACAAAATGTTTGGCAATAACTTGTTTTTAGCTTTGTGTGTAACTAAAAATGCTTTTAATTGAGCCAAATTATACAATTTCATTTTTGATTTCAACCTTCACTTTTGTAAATCAAACTAAAATTTTGTATTAAACACATCTGTGTTGATACAAACCTCTATGCAATAACTCAAATATGGAACAATAAAAAAATAAAATGTGCATGGTGGCGCAGTTGGTTGAGCTGCCGTCGTTGGACTGGAGACCTGTCCAGTGTGTCCCCCGCCTCTCATACAGTGACTGCTGGACATGGGCACCAGTGACCTCCATGACCCGAAAAGGAAGAAAGGGGTAAAGATAATAGATAAATGGTTTAAGATAACCCCTCGACATTTAACTGAGATTCCATCTGTGCACATTATGACTACTGTACAGTATTCCAATTTAGTAACGATTTATTATTGCTAAATCTAAACATCTCTTCGTTTCAAACAGAACGTGCATGCACAAGCAGAAATACAATAATTCAGGCAAAAACAGGATCACTGCCAGTGGAGGTTTCAGACCCAGAATGCAAATTGATGCAAGGACCTTCAAAGGTAAGACAAAATACTTCAACAAAAACAAAGGGCTGACGTGGCAGCAGAACTTACGTAAAACAAGGGGTTCACGGAGAGCATGAAGGCCAGTAGTGAACTGCTGACATGGAGGTGAAGAGACTGAAGATGTGCAGCAGAGGTAGATGGGAAAGTGGAGGCACCTGAGTTGATTGGCGACTAGAGACTGGTGAGAGTGGTAGACTGACAGAGAAGCTGAAGACAGATGAATATGAACAGATGAACACAAGAAGGTAAAAGATACAGAAAACAAAACGTAATGACCATAAAGGGGAAACGAAACCTGATCTTAAACACAAAGATGATCAAAAAGTAATCAAAATATGCAGATCGTGATGAAAAGGGGATGATTTAAAATCTAGAAATTAAATGTGGTGTTTTGATATATCATATTGCCTTAATAACAAAACTTTTTTCTTTTTTGTATTGCCTTAATATTTTGATCATTACTTACATTTCCGTTACTAAAACCAAACAAAATGTAAATAAATCAATAAATCCCTATGTAAACATTTTTAATTGGGTTCAATGACAGGTCAAATCTAGAGCAGGGATGTAAAACCCACTTACAAATTAAAACCTTTTTCAAACAAGGGCTGGTTTTAGAATCTACATTAACTCAAGTTATATACCCAACATCTTTTTTTCCCCTTCCTTTTTTTTCTCTTTTTTCCCTTTCTCTTTTCCCTTCTTTTCCCTATTTGTTTTCTTTTTCCTTTTTCTTTTTTTCTTTTTTATTTATAAAATTTGTTCATTTTTAAAATACAAAACGATCCCATAAACGATAACATGCAAAATATAAAAAAAAGAAAGGTAACAGAAAGAAGAAAACATCTTATTTTATCTGCCCCTTTTTTCAAACAATTAGTTCAATCAAAAAATAATCTTCAGTAACAGAACAAAATGAATAACTCTTTCTAATTTTTTTAATCTCTAATACAATACACATTACGCTACTTCATATATACCGTATTTTTTTAACAATTCAGTTTTGATCATTTTGTAAAGGTTTAAACATTAGTGTTAATGTGAATTTCTGCTAAATGTTTGAGATTTATGTAATTTTAAGAAACGTCAGTCCACTTGGGTCCTGGTCCCGATCTTGACTAGCAGTTAGTTTATAAATCCGATCAAAGTTAAATTAATTATTCAAACTAAGGTTGTTTAAAGTGTAGCTCACCCCACCGTCCAGAGATAGCCCCGCCCCAGCCCAGGATTTGAAAAATGCAGAAAAATGGGCGTGTCAACAGACACCGCCTAAAGGAGGGGGAGGCGGGTGGTGGGTGAGCGAGGAGGTGTGGCCAGGACGAGAGACTGTCATTGTTTCTGAATGTTAAAATTACATTAGTAATACACCACTTAAAACAAGCAACACAAAGGATTATTACGTAGATGTATTTATCTATTCGCACCATCATCTATCCGAAACAAAAGGCTTGAAAAAAAAAAAGAAATATGCCATGACCAGGAATCGAACCCCGGTCCTTTGAGTGCCAAACCAGTTCCTTTCCTCTCGACCAACCTGGCAATTATGCAAGAGCACTTCTTCATAGTATAAGAAACAAATACAACCACCTACTTTTAGAACGCTGGGTTTTGATCAGATTTTGATGAAGTGAAAAGTATTCTTAAAATAAATAAGTTGCTAATCCGAAAAGTATTTCGATCAGTGGTGCTTGTATGTTACAGACTGTCGCACCGCGAGAGTGTGTGTGTGCGTGGACAGAAAGGAGGAAGACAGAGACGATCTCTGCAAGGGGAGTGGCTATGGTTGAACCTCTTTTATACTCAGGCACAGGGCCGGATTAACAACCCCAGGGGCCCCTGGGCACCGAAGCTCACAGGGCCCCCTCCCTAACCAAACACCCATTTTACTATATATATATATATATATATATATATATATATAGCATTGTATGTAAACTACATTTTGAAATGTATTTATTAATTACCTATATGAACTGTGATTTTTTTAAAAGATGGACAAGGTTGTATGTTTGCATAGTGTAAAGTAAATTCACAATTATGTATTTATTTGTACGTGTCAATTGTACACTTTTGTTTATAACTATCAATAATTAAACATGGTTCACCACTACACTGGAAATTATTGAATAATTTGAACTTCTGTTTGAATTTAATGCTATGAACTTTTTCCTTTTTGTTACATTTACTATGAATTTCTCACAGGGCAGATTAGAGCCAACATGGAGGACTCACCAACATATATTATTATTATACATATAATATTGTCCAGTATGTGATGCTGCAGTCATGTTACTGAACTCCCACTGATGGGCTAACCTGGTTCCACCACAGCAGCAGGATCCTCAGACAGAACAGCTGGTGGGATGTCCTGGTATCTGCAGCCCTCTCTCCATTTGTTTCTTCATGGACATGGAGCTGTGACATTATGTTGTGCCTCTTGCTCAGCAGAACGCTCCTCCAGTGGAGACTTTCTGGACAGACTGCAGGAAGTTCCTAAACAAACAACAGGTTTATCAGTATTATCAGTAAAAAGAGATTATTAAATCATTTTTAAGACTGAGAATGTGTACAATTATTAGCTCTGTTGTTATTGCCTAACTAACCTATTCAATAATTCTTCAAACTGTGACATTCATTCATAATGGAATGAAAGAGAACATAAACAGAAATTATATAATACTGAAAACTAGAGACATTAAAACATTTTAAAAGACACAGAGAACTTTAAATGGATTAAGAATGTTAATAAGTGTTGGATTTGAGTGCAATGTAAGTGCAATCCATGGCAGGAGTTGAATCCACATCTGAAAAGGGATGCAAGCTTTTCACAACATATGCTGTTGTAACTGTTCTGTGTCTCTCTTCATTCAGTTGAGTTTACACTGATGTATTTACCTTGGACACTGGTGAACAGTGAAGCCATTTCAGGTCGTTTGTCTAAGAAGAAAAAAACGAGCTAACGTTAGCATCGTGTTTGTATTGAGCTGACTTACCGCTTTAAGCGGAGTATAACTTGTTAGCTGCCTTAATGTTGGTATGAGATGTAGTTTATAGTTTATTTATTTACCATCATGGAGCCAAAGAGGTAGCGATCAGCGAAAAGTTCGGCGGAGCGTTTTGCAGACGGACCACTCTGTACTTCCGGTCGGATACGAAGCGAAAATAATCCGGTTGAGCGCGTCAAAGACGGGACACTATTTTACTTCTCCACCCTCCTTTGCATGATAGAAAATTATTGCAAGTGCTGCACTGACCTGACTGGTCATTTTTTATTAATTAGTACGCTTTCGATCGCAGATGCACACTTCCGGTGGATTCTTCTTCGTTGGTTTTCGGCGGTGGCTACTTCCGGTCGGCTAACTAGCATCGAAAATAGGAATCGCAAATTAATATTTTGAACGATTCCGGGAAACCGGACAGTTAGTCCCGGTTCCGAACGATTCTCGAAGCCCAACCCTATTTAAAATCTAAGGATATTTTATTTTCTTTCTTCCCCAAAACTGCAGTGGGCTCCCTGCGGTGGACCCCATGGTGAGCATGGCCCCCTGGGCCTGGGCCCAGTCGGCCCTGCTGATAATCCGGGCCTGCTCAGGCAAGACGATGTGACGTCACAACTGAGCATTTGAACTAATAGTAAAATTAACGTGTAATTCACCAGTTCAACCCATAGGACTACCGTTAACATGTTTTTAGACCAAATATTGCCGATTTAAACAAATACGAACAATTACATGAAAATTAACACAGACATAGTGCTATGAAACCCTTTGAACACATTCTAGGAAGTTTATCAGCTAAAAAATGTTTAATTTGCATTTAGTTCCTCTTTAAAGAGTTATTTACAACAGGTAAGGGAATAACTGTTCATTACCTTTCCTGAAAAATCCACCTCAAAAGATCTGAACTAATGCCGTATTTTTCGGACTATAGTGTGCACTTCAAATTAGGGATGCACAATACTGGATTTGTACTTACAGAGACTACACAGCTTTCTCTGCTGTGGAATTAAAATACCACATCATTCTGCATGGTCTTTGTCAGTTTGGCCTGCTATCAAATGCAGATGCCAAAATAGGGGGCTGAAAAATGATGTAACACTTCAACTTGGATTATGTTAATGTCCAATTTATTCATGACATTTAGTCTAACACAATGACAACACTCAAACGGTGCAAATTTATACATTTTCACAAATCTAAACTCAACCTGTTCACAAGCGACAAGTGAAAAGTGCACAAGTAATAGTGCATTAATAGATATACTGTACTTGACAGTTTCTTAAATTAAAATTCAACTTAAAACAGAAGCCTTTTATATTGGTAAGTTTTTTTGATGGAATGGCCGATGTCCGATATTTAACTTTATCGCTAATATCGGCAATACCGATACCATGCCGATAATATCGTGCATCCCTACTTAAAATCCTTTAATTTTCTCAAAAATCAACAGTGAGCCTTATAATCCAGTGCGCCTTATATATTAATTCTAGCTGTGCTTACTGACCTCGAACCGATTTGATGTGGTTATTGTGAATGAGTTAAATAAAGTTTGACTTATCTGACTGTTTTGTTTCGCTTAATGCGCCTTATACTGTAATCTGCTGCACCTCATGAATGAAAACAGACCCATTCATTGATATTGCGCCTTATAATTTGGTGTGCCTTATAGTCAGAAAAATACGGTACTTTAATTAATGTTTAAACAACAACAAAAAAATGTTGGATAGCAAAATGCACAAAACCTAAAAAATAAATAAATAATAATTTAAAAGAGATATTGTGACATCACTTTAGCCATTTGCTGCTGTGGTGATGATTATTTTGTGATTAAATGGTAAGCACTATTTCTTTGACGTGAGTGATTTAAAAATAATTTCTTCTTAGAAAAAGGTGTTTATTTTGTCTCCGAAGTGCGGTCTTTTGGGGTGTGTATTTGTATGTGTACTGTATAATGTATGTGTACTGTATAATGTGTGTGTACTGTATAATGTGTGTGTGGCGGTGGGATTAGGTTTCTGTGAGCATCCATATGTTTGCATGTTAGGCTGCCGGCTCGCGTGAGCTCTGCCTCTTATGTTTCATGGAGTCACGACCAGCCAATGTTGTACATGATGACTAAAAATAGAGTTTCAGTTATCGGCTCAGTGAACAGCTCAGCTCTGCTTAATTATTCAAGATCTGGAAAAGGCTGAGGGCTGCCATTTTCTCTCCTCCCTCCCTTCTTTTCTGCTCAGAACATAATGTGCTGGACTGATGTAAGCGCCTGCGTCACAGCTGAGTGTGTGTCACTATGTCATGCACTCGCCTCTGGATCGTCGTAATATTCTAGGCCTTTCTCCTAATCGTGCTCCGTGTGTTTATCTGCACTCGCACCGTTCATGAATAACATGCAATGTTAAAGCAGCAGCTGGCAGTCATATACTCTCTTACAAATATTCACATTTGCATCAGTATTACAAAAAAAAAAGTCACTGAATGTTTCTAAGACAAAGAAGATGGTCATTGATTTTAGAAAATAATCTTCGGTTGTCGCTCCTGTGGTCTTCTTTGTTGGTTTGGACTTTTGACATGAAAAAACAAGAGCAAACTCTCGGGGATTGTCAGGATGTGCAGCAAAACTGCTGACACAGCCCTGCAGAACCTCACTGACCTACACAAGGTGAGGTCAGTGAACACGGCCAGGTTGATTCTGGCAGATCCTGTTCATCCACCTCATGGTGAGTTCAGGTTGCTTCCTTCTGGACGCAGGTTTCTGCTACCCAGAAGTAGAACGAACAGACTGAAAAACTCATTCATCCCTGTAGTGATCAGGCTTCTCAATGAACAATGATGCTTTCATGTATTATTTTAATGTCTCAACGTCTTGTCTAGTACGGGTGTTTTGTGTGACTACTGACCGTAAAACAGATTGTCCCTTGGGGATAATAAAGATTATTGAACTGACACATACACTAATAAATCATTGATTCTTGCTAATTATAAATTACTAAATTATTCATTATATGTTGACTTGTGATTAATTTTTTTTTGTATGCATTTTATTTGGTCAGAATAATAGGTTTTATGTAAAGATTAGGCCTTGTCCACACAAAAACGCTTTTCCTTAAACAATCCTGTTGTTGTTTCCAAATCTCGTGAACGCAGCCTCGATTTTCCTAGAAAACACGTCGGTCTTAAAAGTGTACGTTTTTGTTTTTAATGCCAGGTGCCAGTTATCTCTTGCAAGATAGATATTTGTTACACAAGTTGCGACTGTTTACATCGATGGAACAGGTGCCTATCGATGATGAATAGGTTCCTTGAAACGGTTGTTGTTACTCGTTTTGATGTCTAGTTAAGGACCAAGGGAACACTCAACAGCTCATTTCACTCTTCGTAGTTCAGTCTGCATACAGATACCCCTAGTCCTTTGGAAAGGGAAGGTTGTAGTGCTGTCTGACCGTACTTCCTTTTCTTCTTTTCTTTTCTTGATGCTGATGGATGACAGCTATCCCTCGTGTTTTAGATGGCGCTGTTGCAAACTCCAAATGGAAAAATTTTACCTGGGTACAATTTTTCCCCCAATACCGTAGTTTATGATTGGACTGTCTAATTTATGAACATGTTTGTTAGACTGTGGACTAAAGCGTTTGATGACATCAGCACATTAGTCTGTAGTCGAATGGTAAACATCAATGAGTAAAGATTCATCGTTTCCCTGGCGTTATCATTAGTTTGTATTTTGTTGACTTTGTGTTGAACGTCAAAATAGGTTTTGCTTAGAATGAAAGGGTGCTTTTGTCTCTGTGATCCATGTTGCCAACCAATCACAGGACCCTCCATGTTGTTGAAGGGTACAGCAGGTGCCACGACAAGAAAAAAGGGGTTTCATCAGAGTTCACTCAGGACATTCACTGGCAGTACGTTTGCCCTCAGCAACACACACAAATGGTTGAACCCCTCTGAACCCTCTGCCACATAAACAGCCAAGCATGTTAGGAATGCCCACGTGCATTTACAGACATGTTTTGTGCCAATGGTGGCATTTGTTTGGTTAATCGGTCGAAGCAGGCGACTGAATCCTTTGTTATTAGCTGGGGCCTGATGGCTGAAAGAACCCATGAGCATCAGCAACATCCTGCTGCTTCATCAGGGAAATGCAGGATTCATTCTTGTAACATAGAAGCATTGTCATCTGAAATAATACCAGTGAAAGAATGGCAAAGAAGGAGCACATATTTTTACCATCAACGCACAAAATACATGTATGAAGGAATCTGTTGAATATAATTTGAGTAAAGAAGTATTGTCTGGATAAAAACGCACTGTGCATTTTAGGAAAATTACATTGAGCTGTAATACTGAACACTACAAACTTCATTTGACATCCAGGTGTTTAATTTAAGTACATTAGTGTAATTACCACTGATAACCTTTCTTAAAGTCTTGCATGGGGATTCTTTTGTTCTGTTTAAATAGCAAAAGTTAGATTTTACCATTATTTAGTTGTCCTGACATCTTTATCTTCAGCTTACGTTTGTCTATCTTCTGCATAAAAGGATGATTTTTATCAGTTACCTCATTTCTCACACTAAAAATGTTTTTTTAATTCTTTTTCTTAACTTTTACTGTGTAAACTACAATTATTTAGTTACTTCTTGTGAACATGGTTGCACTGATGACCAGTATGGTCCAAAGCACCTTGCCTCCAGGTTGGCATCCCTGTACCATGGTGCCCCATGACCCACCCAGATGCTATACTTTCTGTCTCTATTTCATGTCATTCTGACATTAGGATACCAATTTATGTTTTCATTGTTCTACATTGTGGCCTTATTAGCAGCAGGAAGCAATTTTCCTATCTCCAGACTTACAAAACCAATTAGAATTTATGATTTTTGCATTTTTGGGAGAGGTGATATGTTCCCCGTTTCTTTGTTTCACTGTTACAGTATTTCAGTTTATGGTCTGTGCTCAAATAAGTTTTTGTACTCCTGAGTTAGTTTCTAAATTTTGTCTAGTAGAACTTAAGCAAAAAGTCGAAGGCTGATGACTGATTACCATACTTTTTGTTGTATAAGTCACACCTTTTTGCATAAATCAGCATGCCCTGTGACTTATACAGCTAAGTGACTAATATATGTTTTTTCCCCCATATTTATAATCCAATTTTTGGCTGAGATCTGACAATTTCATTCATTCTGACATAGAAAATATTGAACACTATCATTTTCAGCCGCTAGAGAGCGCTTGAGTAATATGGCAAGCCAACTGTCTCAATAATAGGTAAAAGTGGCTATTAATGAGACACATGGCTTGCCATACAAAGCCACCTTTGTCTTTCTCCTGGAGCAAAAGTCAAATCAGCTTACCGTATTTTTCGCGTAATAGGTCGCACCCTTCTATAGGTCGCTTTGTCCAATTATGTATTGGCAATAAATTGGAAAAATCCATAAACAGGTCTCACCTTCAGTTAGGTCGCACCTACGTCACCGCCGACGTAACGCGTCACCGCTGAGACAACCTGGAAATGTGGTCCGAGTGTTTAGCTCTGCTGCAAATGTCTGCCACAGCAGCACACAGCAAGGCTTGAAGAAGATTAACACGGTAAAAACAATTATTTGTCTGCTGAAAATTATAGCAAAGACGTGTCTTAGCTTAACCGTTCCTTAATAAATTCACGTAATAGTCAAATCTGCTGGATTTAAATTGTTTCGCTTTGACGTCTTCCAAACGGTCGCGCTCGCTGCGAAAATAAATTATAAATAAATCGAATTTTAGCTCAAACAACTCCAACAGCTAACAGTTTGTAAATGAACACCAAATAATTACTTTCTGTAAGTTTAAAGAAAATCCGCGGTGTGGTTTATGAGCTATTTGCTAAAATATACATGGAAATAAAACGAGGCTAGCCGCGACACGTTTATCATCTCATAAAGCTAGTCGGTTGTAAATGTGCATACAGTGATTACTTTCTGTAAGTTTGATAAAAATCTGTCCTGTGGTTCTTGACTTATCTTGCTAACAAACACAGCTAACAGTAGTTACCTCCAGAGCAGGAGGCCGGGCTGCGATAATCAGTCCGACCAGTGGAGGCTGCCTTCGGACACATGAGGTGGGAACGGTCGGTGTACCCTAGCGGGCAAAAGTGGTACTGCACGATTTTTTGCCAAAATGAAAAACGGTCATATCTGAGCCAAAATTTGTCCTAAAAATATGGGGAAAAATCCATAAACAGGTCTCACCTCTCTATAAGTTGCAGGGCATGCAAATTAGGCAAAAAACTTTTGAAATGCAGCTGATTTGACCGTCAAAGTGCATTTGAAGTGCAGCGGTGACGCATAATAGATGCGACTTATAAGGTGAAGTGATGCATTCATGTTTTTTCCGCTTTATTAGACATATTTGGCCTGATGCAACTTATGTGGCAGTGTGACGTGTACAGCGGAAAGTATGGTACAAAGACCCAAAAGATTCTTAAGTGGCAGCCATGAAAAGAGTTGATGAAATCCTTTAAAAAACTTTAATTTCACTCCATTCCCTTTTTCTTTGTGGTAACATCAGTTAAAGCAACAACAGGTTCAGTTTTTGTTTAAATAAGGTTGTGTGAACAGCGTAAGTAAGAAGTATAAAAACGTGGTTGAAATTTGAGCCTTTTTCTTAGCGTTTTTATTCTCAACACATCTAATCAATATTTTCATGTCTGATTTTGTTAGTTCGATTTATGTAATCACGCTTGAATGACGATGTGATAAGAAAATGTTTGTTCAAACACTTAAGGCGCTTTCTGGTAAACATTTTTAAATACAATTCTAATTTTCTTGCTCGGCGTAAGTGTAGTTGAATTGGTGTTGTGTTGTTGTTCCTCCCTTCCTATGTACTTAGAAATTTTCCCTGATGATGTATTCAAACAAAGAAAAAGAAGGGAAGGATGTGAGCAGCTAAGTACAGTACTTGTGTTTTGTGTCTTCTCAACCACTATCCTGTCTGCCCTGTTCTTTGAGTTGGGTTCTTTACCTATCCACTCAGGATTAAATTAACTGAAGGACAAGCCCCCAGAAACCATCTTGGCTACAGCAAACTGGTTGGTCCACTTAAGTTGTTTACTTGGTGGGGTAGCTTCAGTTTGCTTTGGACTACTCTGACTGACGAAGCCCTCTGGAGTGAGGGTGAAACGTTTCTACTAAAAAGAAACTGTCCAGATGAACTGATTGAGAATGAGCGGATTTGATACCTGGACTATTGAGAATGAACTTTCTTGTCTTGAACCACTTTGGACATGTCTGCCTGCCTGGGAGGAGTCGACGAGGGACAAGCCCCCAGAAACCATCTTGGCTACAGCAAACTGGTTGGTCCACTTAAGTTGTTTACTTGGTGGGGTAGCTTCAGTTTGCTTTGGACTGCTCTGACTGACGAAGCCCTCTGGAGTGAGGGTGAAACGTTTCTACTAAAAAGAAACTGTCCAGATGAACTGATTGAAAATGAGCGGATTTGATACCTGGACTATTGAGAATGAACTTTCTTAACTGAAGAACAGTGATGTCACTGGAAAACAGAGTTTTTGTTTAGGTACAAATTGCATTCTCGTATGGACAGTACATACACCAAATACTGCTGGGTTAAAACAGTCCAACTTTGTGGGGACACCTCCATCAGCCTCTGAGTGGCAGGGCAGAGCACATCTTCATCAGCTCTTTCCAGTTCCATTAATGAGGAACCTTGGTACTTAAGGCCACCTGGACCATGGAGACAACACTGGATCATTGTCCGTCGTTTGCTCCTGTTCCTCTGTAAGACCTCTTTCTGGAACCAACTCGTGATTCTCCTCAGCAAGCTCCTCGTGCCCTCCTTTACTCATCTACTGGATCTGCCATCTTCAATCACAACATTAAGGTTAATCTCTACTCCTTACCATTCATCATTCAAGTCTGTCCTGCCACTCCCTTTCTCTTTACATCTCTTACCTGGTCACCTTGGCCTGCTCTGCCTTCCTGAAGTAATCTGGTCATCTCCCTCTCCAACCTGCAACCATCAGAAACCACAACTTCTCCCGATGTTCCAACTTCCACCTCACTTTTTGTAAATTAACACTTACCTTTTACTGATTGACTCTCGCGCCTCTGTTTATATTCTGGGTTTTCATCCAATAACACGAAAACGTGAAAAATGTGTACCCTAGCACTGAGTCAAAATAGCACTGAAGCACTCTTGGGTAGTTTTAACTTGGCAAAGGTCCGTTTGACCCTATATACTGAGTTTTCAACCTAAAAATTGGATAAAAAATTACTAAAACACAGGAGAGACTGTATTTCAGGGCAAAACTCAGCTGTGCACCCACACCTCAAGGGTGAAGACATTCTTGTGGGTCGAAACTTTTATATTTGGGTTAGATTGTTTGTGAGAGGGTGCCATTTCCAAGAAAAGCTAACATAGAACAGTGGAGGAGATTTAAATGGTAAAATGGTAAATGGAGCTTATTTATATAGCGCTTTCCAGCCCCCTGTGAGGAGCCCCAAAGCGCTTTACAATACCAGCCATCCACCCATTCATTCACACATTCATACACCGGTAGTGGTAGCCTGCCTTGCAAGGCGCCATCCAGACCTACCGGGAGCAACTCGGGGTTAAGTGTCTTGCCCAGGGACACAACGACACATGGTGGGCGGATGCGGGATTCGAACCTCCAACCTTCCGATCGGGGGTCGACTGCCATTACCACTGTGCCACGGCCGCCCACGGCCGTATATTTAAAATATACATCGGAGCATTATCATTGTCCGTCTAACTCACCCCTTCATACATGCGACCAAAACGTCTTTTTTGTGAGCCAGGCAAGCAAAAACGTTTTGGTCACAAGAACCTGATGACGTTCCAGCCGGAGGGGAGTGTGTTTAACCTGCATGTGAATCTTGCTTACACACTGGAACATCTCATTCAGTTTAAAGTCAGACACCTTCTGGCTTTGAATTGGAAAAAGCTCCCTGCAAAACATCTTCAACTACAAAATCTGAGCTACAGTATATAATTACAACTTGGGTTGGTGCTAGCTATACTATTGGTATCAGCTAGAATGACTGTTAATTTTTGACAGAACTAAAGTATCAATAAGTATGACCCAGTATTTTGGGTCAAGACAACCCAGCCAGAGATCCAACATCTTTAACCCAGTTCAAAATAACCCAGCAGTTTTCTGTGTACAGAGCTGTCTACAGTGGGTTAGCTATTAATCATTCATACCCTTTCCAAAGAATATCGCTTCAAAAGGTCTGAAAATCATGTTTCTGACTACCGTATTCGTCGGTATATAATACACAGTTTTTTTGCTCATTTGAATGTCCTGCGTATTAAACACCGAAGCGTGTTATCTATGGATTTTTTCCCATATTTTTAGACCCAATTTTCGCTCTGATTCACCGTTTTTCATTTTGGGCAAAAATGGTGCAGTACCAGTTCCGGCCGCTATGGGCACTATGGGCAGCAGCAGAGGACTCAGAGAGAGAAGAGGAAGAGGAGGGCCACTTCCAGACCGTTTCTAGCTCATGTGTCCAAAAAAAGCCTCTGGTTGGACTGACTCCGTCGCTGACCGCCCCCTGCTCTGGATGTAGCTGCATTTAGCTGTGAGGTTAGCTGTTTTTGTTAGCAAGATACCGTAACTCATAAACCACACTGCAGATTTTTTAAATCCAGTTGATTTCCCATTTGGTTAAGCTCAGGGGCCCGTCTGCTATAAAGTCAGCTAAGAAATATATTTGTTAAGCGTTTATTTAGCTAAATTTAAAGAAATAAAGCGTCCGACCCGCCTGCATGCAAATCGGCGAAATACTTTTTAAAATCCAGCTCAGACCAGCTGATTTCACATTTGGTTAAGCTCAGGAGCCCGTCTGCTATAATGTCAGCTAACAAAAATATTTTTTTCTCGCAAAGAAATAATTGTTTTTACCGTGTTTTCTTGTGAAGTGCTTCGGTGCTCGCTCGCTTCTGTGGCCGCCATTTTAAGCAGGGAAAATGCGGCGCTGACGCGTCGCGTAGCGGTGACGCATAATAGATGTGTATTAAACACCGAAGCGTATTATGTATGTTTTTTTCTGGTTTATTGACAATAATTGGTCAAAGCGTATTATATACGGGAGCGTATTTTACACCGATGAATACGGTAGTTGAGAGACTCAATGGGTCATCACTTCACATGAAAGCCAGTAAGGTCATGTGACACTCATGTGAGATGAATCAGTCATTAGAGTGGCAACATGTCTTAAGGCTAAATAAAGTTCAGACACACTAAACTGAATGTGTTTAGTTCAATAAAGAGAGAACAGATGTATTCCCCATGACCTAAAGTCAGAGGTTTGACTCTTCTGTCTCATTTAAGAAATCATAACTTCAATAAAGGACCTATTGTTTACACTGCGAGTTGCATAAGGTGACCATAAAACCCTCACAAACAGAGCTGGTGGAGGGAGATGACAAAAAAATATTGTATTACCTCCTAGGCAACACTTACCAACACAAGAACACTATTGTTTAGGGTTTTGTTTGATGTGGCTAAGTGGAGTGTGTGTAGGGGGAAGAGGAAAAAATGGGGTAAATCCACTTCAGAGAGCTTACAAATACAGTGTGATGCCCTGACAAAATCTACATTGAGCTTTTGGACAGGTATTTAAGGGAAAGATGAGATACGCTGGAGATATGAGCTGACTGATGCAGAAATAGAATGTAAAGCTCACCTGGGTCTTCAAGTTCGTTGTGGTGCTGGAGGAGTGGAAAGTCCCTTCGGCCCCTCTTTGGTCCTGCACCCAAACAGATTGGCTGGTGTCCAATGGAGAAGCAAGGAGATGCCAGTGGGCCACACTGACCCTGTTGTTAGGACATATGAAGCTGGGGGGATGGGGCTAAACAGGCGAACGGAGTACAAACGTTGTGTAGCTGAAGGAAAATGTAAGTAAGATGGATTTTTATGGAAAAGACAAATACCATTGAGAGTATGATTTGAGGGAAGGACATGAGTCAAAGTGAGTAGGATTAAGATACGTGTGGCACGTGTACGTGGCAGACGGTACATATGTTCTAAGTTACCCCACCACCAAGCTCTGCTTGTAAATGGTAGCATTCTGCCAGCCATGAGGGGCCATGAGGGACAGGGGCTTCGCTGCTTGGCAGGGGATGAGGTGAGATGGACCGGATTAACAGTCACATCTTGTTCTCCTGCAAGCTGTACTGTAGTTGCGTAATGCACTTCTTGACTTTTTTTTTTTCATTTAACCTTTATTTATCCAGGTATACTCTCATTGAGCCACAATAGCTCATTTTCAAGAGAAACCTGTTTAGGGAGCAGATGGTGGGGGTTAAGGGCCTTGCTCAGGGGCCCAGAGTGGGGCAAATGAGAGTGGAGGCAGGTGTGGGTGTTTTACTTTTTTCCACCCACATTTTTTTATGCACCCGCGCTTGTTATCATCCATAAAATGGCCCCTATCAATTATTATCATCCCCATTCGTAGCGGTCAGAATGCCCCTACTGTACCTACTAGTAGGTTTAAAGGTACGTTGTCACCGTTACAAGCAATGACAGTAGGCTCCGTTAGGGATGGGAATTGATAAGAAATCATCGATATCGATGCCTTTATCGATGTCATTTATCGATTCGATTCCTTATCAATTCTGTTATCGATTCTCATTTGGGTAATAAAATATAGTAAACCATTTGTGTTCATAAAGAATTTAATGATCTTTCACCAAAACCAAAAATATATGTAGTATTCCTATTTGATGGTTTTATTGTTTATTAGGAATTTCCTAATAAACAATAAAACTTCATCAAAACAAACTAGTAATTTTTGTTCAGAAAAATTAACATATCTGCTTTCACACTTATTTAGTGTGTAATTCAAATACCTCTGCTGTTGTTGCTGCGGCTGCCTGAGTGTTTTCTGGGGTCGATAACAGTCGCTTCTTCAAGGAACGCTTGGATACAGTCATCCTGAAATTTAAAATGGAGGAAAACAAAATTTAGGGAAAGGGAAGATAGTTTACTAAGTTTGGTGTAAATTATTATTACTAGTCATTATTTAACAAATTTACTTTGTAACGTTTGGAAAGATGTTTTACTCCTGCTGAAAGCAGAGTCATCTCATCTGCCTGCACTGTGTAATGTTTTTCCAGCTTCTGGAGGATGGGAAGTATCTGGCCACAGGTCGGAATAGAAACAGAAACAGAACTGAACTTGTTAAACTGACAACTTACAATTTGAT
>JBBPBX010020228.1:15557-43586 GCA_038048925.1 Garcialebias charrua | reverse complement strand
AGTCCTTCTGTTCCAGGTGGGTGAGAGCAGTGTGGACCACAGAGGAGATGGCATCCTCTGTTGATTGGTTCTCACAGTATGCATACTGGTGAGGGTCCTTGTTGATGATGGTTGTTTTGATGTGGGTCATGACCAGTTTTTCGAAGCATTTAGCGACTATCGGGTGAGGGCCACTGGCCAACAGTCATTCAGAGCAGTCACTGTAGAGCTTTTTTGGACTGGGATGAACGAGGCTGGATTTACAAGTCTGCAGGAAAAACAGTCCTTGAACACGGCCGCAAGACCACCACCTCTACGCGCCTCACGGGGTGTGGCAAGAAGGGCACAGTTACCTGGACAGAGTTCCCGCAGATGAACGAAATCCAAACTTCGTTGCCAAGTTTCAGTTAAAAACATAAAATCCAGGGACTCCTTCGTAATCAATTCATTCAAAACGAAAGACTTGTTGCTGATGGAGCGCGCGTTGAGGAGGGCCATGCGTAGCGATGACAGCTCGGCAGCCCCCACATCTGATGACAGCGGCACGTAGATCAAGTTGCTCACATCAGAAGAGCGTTTACGACGAGGAGATCCGTGATGGTGAGCACGATGATACCCATCCAGGCAGGTTGAAAAACATCCGGAAGACAGGCAGGTAGAGGTCCGCGCTGGCCCGGCTTCAGGTGACGTGTCAATCTCCCAGTTTAGTGAAACAGTTTGTAGACAGCGAGGAGCTCCGCGCTTCCCAGTAAAATGTCTTCGGTCCAGTCTGAAGCGAACCTGGATACCAGCTCTAGATCCTCTTTTCCGCTTTTTACGTCTGTAACTTTGCAGGGGACACTCAGGTGAGCAGCAGACAAACGGAGGTGGACGACTCCCTGAGAAACTGCTCCAGCTGTCACGACAGCTCATCCACGACTTGTTAATCGCCAATAATGCATCCCGGTCATAAACACGGGTTGCATAAGTGACAAAGTTTTTATCCAGACTGAAAAAAGTTAAATAATTTAAAAATAGAAGCGCCGAATAAATAATGCGCAGAGGAGTAAAGCCGGCTAAGCCACACACAGGCGCCATCATGCCACACCCTCGAAAAGACAAGACGCTTTTAGAAAGGTGATTTCGAGACGCACAGCAGACTGAACCCGACCCGGGTACTGGCCCCGGGGATAGGAGATTTGTTCCCCCAACTGCCGTCGGTAAGGTGCTCCACTGGGTGCATTCCGCCAAGTTCTCTTGTCATCCAGGTGTCTGTCGGATGTTGCAGCTCATCAGGACCCACTTTTGGTGGCCCAACTTGGAGAAGGATGTCAGGGACTTCATCGCAGCTTGTCCCACCTGTGCGCGGAGCAAGCACAGCAACCGACCACCGGCGGGACTGTTGTTGCCTCTTCCCGTTCCCAGCCGGCCCTGGTCGCACATCGCACTCGATTTCGTCACTGGTTTGCCTATTTCCAATGGTTATACCACTATCTGCACGATTGTTGATCGTTTTTCTAAGTCCGCCCACTTCGTTCCTCTGTTGAAACTTCCCTCTGCAATGGAGACAGCCCACCTGATAACAGAGCACGTTTTTCGCCTCCACGGCATCCCTGTGGACATTGTTTCTGACAGAGGCCCCCAATTTGTTTCGCAGGTCTGGAAGGGTTTCTGTCGGGCAATCGGTGCATCCGCCAGCCTGTCCTCGGGATACCACCCTCAGTCTAATGGCCAGACTGAGAGGTGCAACCAGGAACTGGAAGCCATGCTAAGGTGTGTCACTGTCAACAACCCTTCTTCTTGGTCTCAGCAGTTGCCATGGGTCGAGTACGCCCACAACTCCCAGGTGTCCGCGGCCACTGGAAAGTCCCCATTCGAGGCCGCACTGGGGTACTCCCCTCCTCTGTTTCCCTCGCAGGAGGTTGATGTTGGAGTTCCCTCTGTCAACTTGCACGTCAGACGTTGCAGGAGGACCTGGCGTGTCACCAAGCAGGCCCTTGCCAGGTCAGTGGAACAGAACAGACGTTTTGCTGACAGGCATCGGAGGGAGGCGCCCACCTATCACGTCGGACAGAAGGTGTGGTTGTCTACCAAGGACATCGCGCTCAGGGACACTCCACGCAAGCTGGCTCCACGGTTCATTGGTCCCTTCCCCGTGGTCAAGATCATCAATAGGTCTGCTGTGCGTCTGCAACTCCCAGCTTCCATGAAGTTGCACCCTACGTTTCACGTCTCCCTCCTGAAACCTGTGTCTACCAGTCCCTTGCACCCTCCTGCCGACCTCCCACCGCCCCCCCGCCTGATCGCCGGTGACCCAGCATTCACGGTTCGGCGCCTCCTGGATGTGAGGCGTCGGGGCCGTGGTTGGCAGTATTTGGTGGATTGGGAGGGCTACGGCCCTGAGGAACGTTCATGGGTTCCCAGGTCGCGGATCCTTGACCCCTCTCTCATTGCTGACTTTTTTAGGGTCCACCCTGAGAGGCGACTACGACCGCCGAGAGGCGGTTCTTGAGGGGGGGGCTCTGTAGGGTTCCTGGTTTTCTCCCTGTGTTTGTCTCTCCCACTCTCTCCACAGCACATTTCTAATTGTCCTGATGAGACCCACCTGTTGCTGCCTGATGAGGACTGGTTCTGGTGGCCTACTTAAGCAGCAGCTGGACACCTCTTCAGTGCTGGGACAACTTCTGCCTTTGGGACCTCCATGTCCTGCTCCTCTGAAGTCCTTCCACGGTCTTCCTCCAGCACTCTCGGGTGCACCTGCAGAAATCATCAAGAGTCCAGTCCATCAGCTACTCAACAAAAGGCTGGGTCTGCCTGTTCCTCTCTCCACCGCTCCTCACCTATATTCAACACCACGCCAAGAACCAGGACCACTCTTCTTTAATTCATCCATCTAAGACAACAAGTAAGACAATTCTGATTACTTCGAGATTCAAACATCAACCCTCCAAGATTGGATACTCACCTCTACTCCGTTCTCTTGCAGCTCCAGGCTTCCACCTTCACTTGTAAATAAAGAACACTTATTTTGTATTCCTGGTTGTTGTGTATTCTTTCTCGGTCTGCCATTTCGGGGTCGTACAAACGCCACCATGATACAAACTGTCAAACAGTCATTTTCTGGCCCAGGTTTTAACGAGGGGCCCATTCTGGTAGTTAATAATAATAATAATAATTAATTCAATTTATAACGCACTTTTCATTAGTGAAAATCTCAAAGCGCTACACACATTCATAAACCGGTGGCGGCA
Source organism: Garcialebias charrua (assembly GCA_038048925.1). Lineage (NCBI taxonomy): Eukaryota > Metazoa > Chordata > Actinopteri > Cyprinodontiformes > Rivulidae > Garcialebias > Garcialebias charrua. The sequence goes on along the minus strand of JBBPBX010020228.1, from coordinate 40,377 downwards.
GACTACCATGCAAGGTGCTTTCCAGTCCTACCGGGAGCAACTCGGGGTTAAGTGTCTTGCCCAAGGACACAACGACACATGGTGCGGGTCCCGGGAGTCGAACCGCCAACTTTCCGATCGGGAGACGACTGCCATTACCACTACACCACGGCCGCCACGGCCGCCCTTCAGTTGACCAGGACACAGGCCACAGCAAAAAGCTGGTTCGTGCAGCCAGTTAGGGACAAGGGGATCTCGGTGTTGAAGAGTTTGTGCTCCTTAACCCTTCTGATCACACGCTCCATGTGAACTCTGAGCCTTGCAATAGACTGTGTCTTCTTAACATCTGCTCCTGACAGCTGCTGCTTCTTCTTCAGGAAGGCAGGTATGTAAACCTTGCATGGAACAAGATCCTCCACCAGGAAACCCTTGTCTACCATGAGAGCCATCGTAGGTTTGAGGAGAGGCACCAGACCTGACTGCTTTAAAATCTCACGGTCGCTTATGCTGCCTTCATACAATGGTGACACAAATGTCACTGCACCATGGGGGGCCTTCCCAATGAGTCCCTTAAAGGTGCAGTGGGACTTGTAGCTGGAGAACACCTCACTCTGCAGCAGCAGGGAATCAGGGGTCTGGCAGCGTAGCTCTGTGCAGTCCAGGATAACATGCGTGTCGGGGTACTCTGAAAAGACTTCAGGTAGATTCTGCTTAACTGTCTCCTCATCCAGCCAGATGCCAATTGCTCCAAGCACCATGCAAAGGAAGTTAGCCCAGGTGGTGATGATACGGCTCACAGTGGACTGATGGATCTTAAATTTGTGAGCTAGGTCTTTCTGCACTGGCCCCAGTGATAAGTAAGTCATAAAGAGAAAAAATCATCAATGGGCTGGAGAGACTGCAAATAAAAATAATGTTTATGCTTTAATATAACCAAAGATTAAAATCACAGCGTTGTGCGATGTTTGTAACTAAAACATCAATACATATTCAAATAAGAGAGAGAGTAAAAGCTTACTGTTGAAACAACAGATCGAATAATCTGAGCTCTGGTCACACGAATGATGTCATTTGTGGCTGGTTCTATCTGGCTCCAAAAGGACATCAGGTGGGCATAACTTGCAAATCTGTTAATAGAGCAACATCTTTGGTTAAAATCTCAAAGAATCCTAAAGCTTTTCAGAATGCAGGAGTTACAGAAATGAAGCTTTTTGCATTTTTTAGAAAAAAACAAACACACTTGTAATTACTGATCCAACAGGTGGCACTGTTTTATTATATTTTACAATGCTCATTGCCTTTATAAATTCAACGTTTTGCCCTGACTTTACTTGTCAAAGCTTACATTTAAGTATTTCTATGAAACACACTGACATAAAATGTCAGATTTAAAATAAAAATGTAAATAAGATGTGTGAGACATACAGAACATACTTCAAATGCTATTTCCATAAATTTATATTTAGTTACATTAAATTCATGTCCATCTTACCTTGTATAAAACCTGATGTCCTCATCAGAGGCAGCAAACCTTTCCAAACCAAACTTGTGGCTGATGAACATGTCCTCCATCTGGCTCCGGAGTGAAGCAATCTCAGACTGCAGTTCCTCGATTGTACTGAGGGCTGAATCCAACAAACCTGGAGCTGCAGAGGACGTGCAGTAGTCGTGGTCAGGACATACAGCTTCCATTTCCTCATCCTGGCCATCCTTTGGAGACTCTGGACGCTGTCTTCGTTCCCAAACACCAGGGCGAGGGATCAGAAGAGAAAAATTATTCCATTCATAAAGAACGGGAACAGCTCCGCTTTGCAACCGGCGCCGTCCTTGTGGTTTTGACGGTTCCTTCATATCAGCTGGCACAAAATGACGACTACAGACCTTTGTGTGGTTCGTAATTGCAAAATTATCCCGGTGAATGTTGATAATCCACTTCTTCCTCAACTCATCTTCTTTAGGAAATGAAAAGAAACTCAAAGTAGAGTTCCATCGAGCTGACCCTGTACACTTGGGAACACAACAGTGATAGCTTGATAAGCTATCTTCTCTTCTTTGGAACAAAAACATTGTTTTTTTACATGTCATTGTGTAGACACAACCACAATATACAAAAAATACAAAACAAAAACAAACACTCAGTTAATCGTACCACTCGCATTTTCTGACTTTCGTAAAGCTGGAGTGTGTGCTACAACCGGAAGCTTGTAGACAATACTATTTTAAACCGGAAATACGTCACGCCGCTCTGTGCATATAGCCCATACCAGATTTAAGGGACTCTTCAATATACTCTGTCATGGTCGCCTTCTCAGGCCCTGAGATGTTATACAATCTACTAGCAGGTAGTGGAGCACCAGCAAGTAAATCAGTTGTGCAGTCGTGGGATCTGTGACGAGGTAAGGATAATGCTTGTTGTTTGCTAAAAACCGGTGCCAGAGAGTGGTAAGTGGTGGGCACGTTGGTTAGGTCGATCTTTTCTTTTACCAATTGAGGAGGTAAACTGGGAGAGACGGCTGAATGGAGACATTTTAAAGAACACTCCTCCCCCCATCTTTCAATTCTGTTCTCTGTCCAGTTAATACATGGATTGTGAGTCTTTAAACAGGGGTATCCTAGTATGAGTTGAGACGTGGGCGAGTCAAAAACAAAAAACTCACCAGACTCCCTGTGATTTCCTGAGACAACAAATTTAATCTTTAATGTTTTTAAAGAGATGGACGAAATGTGTTGTCCCGTGATGGCGGTGACAGGAATGGATGGGTCCAAACCGGTTGAGGGAATCTGTAGTTTGTCCACTAGATCTCTGCTGATGAGGCTCTGTTCTGCACCAGAGTCGAGTAATGCCTGCATGGGATGATTAACAGAGTTCAAACAGAGAATCACAGGCAAGGACAAGTTTTTAGGAGAAAGAGAAGTTGTACCCACCAGTACCTTACCTACTGGCGGGCGTTGGCTTTTAACAGTAAACTGCATGTTTTTTACTGCGTGTCCTTGCTTTCCACAATACATGCATGCTTTGGCCTCATGACGTCGCTGTCGCTCCTCAGGGGTGATTCGGGTCTTTCCGATTTGCATCGGCTCCGATTCGGGAAAAGACTCTGGAGCTGTGAGGGTGGAACTTCCAGAAGCGAGAGACTCACGGGAGTTGAAGTCATCTTCGAGTTGGCTCTCTCGAACACGGTTGTCAACGCAGATGGCCAAGGCAATTACGTCATCTAGGTCGGAAGGAATCTCCCCAGTAATTAGCTTGTCTTTTATCTGGCGGTTTAGAGCTTTGATGAATGCGCTACGGAGTGCTGTTCCTACCCATCCGGACTCCTCAGCGAGGATGCGGAAGTGTATTGCAAACTTTGCCACCGTTTCCCCTCCTTGGCGTAAGGTAAACAGTTTTTGGGCCGCTTCCTCCTGTTGGAGAGGGTGGTCAAACACCTGGAGAAAGTTTTTCAAAAACATGGAGTAAGACAAGCGGTCGACGGGACATCAGCGGAGGAAGGCTTGTGCCCATTGGAGCGCCTCACCCTTCAGAGCACTTATAATGTAAGTAATGCGAGCAAAGTCAGAGTGGTAGGTAATTGGAGCTCGTTTAAAGGCCAACTCGCATTGGAGAATGTAGCCGCCACATTTTCGTGTGTTACCTTCAAAAAACTCCGAAGGACGAACGTCTGGTTCCTTACAAGGAACTACATTTGGTTTTGTTTGAGTTGACAACTCCTTCTGTAGAGAAGACACCATGCTCCCCAGTTGCAGTAAGTTCTTTTGGGTGGTTTGCTGCTGAGTGACAATCTGCTGTAACGTTGACCCAAACTGGCCCCTTACTTCCTCAGTCGTGCCTGGGGGGTCCATGGGCTGGGACATACTGGCTGTGTCTCAATTCAGGGGCTGCATCCTCATGAGTGCGCATTTGTCGGCAGCATACATCATTGCCCCACGCGGAGGACTGTCCCAATTCGAAGACTCCTCCTCATGCGGCCGAGGAATGCGGCCTTCTTCCTGCCGAAATACGAGGATGCATCCGTGAATCCTTTTCTGGCGGAGGCTATCCCAGAATTCGTAGCGCCAGCAGAGATTTTGCGGGGGGGTGGGACTTTCTGCGTGCAGGGGCAGGACTGCTGCGTGTTGTTGAGTCATCAGCTCATTCTAACAACAACCTCAGCGCTTTTTTCATTCATTCAACCTTTATTTATACAGGCTAGCTTCGTTGCTGAATCTCATTAAAATTTAACTACAGAAACGACTAAAAAAATTGTTAGCTGAATATATATATTAGTGTTTCTGAGTTTACTGTTAAGAACTGATTACAATTCAACTTGTTTTACACATGCGTAGCAAGGATTGTCTGAGGGGCGATCGGTTAAAAGAAAGAGTGGACCTACAAAAAGCAAGTTGTTCAGTAGCTCAATTGGTTAAGCATCCAGCGGTTGGTGCGTAGATCTTTTTCTCGAAGCTGGTTCGAATCTCACTCGGTACGGTTAAAACTTATTTTACGTTTGTCTTTTATTGGATTAAAAAAAAGAATGAGTTTCACAAACTCCTTCTTTTTAATCTCAGTCCTCATTTTTTTATCCAATAAAAGACAAACGTAAAATAAGTTTTAACCGTACCGAGTGAGATTCGAACCAGCTTCGAGAAAAGTATCTGCGCACCAACCGCTGGATGCTTAACCAACTGAGCTACTAGGCAACTTGCATTTCATAGGTCCACTCTGTCTTTTAAACGATTGCCCCTCAGAAAATCCTTCCTACGCACGTGTAAAATAAGCTGATTTGTAATCAGTTCTTAACAGTAAACTCAGAAACACTAATATATATATATATATATATATACAGTATTGAGCTAACAAATATTTTTTAGCGACATCACCTTCTCTTTCCACACACACACCAAGCGCACACACTTCCCACCCATTTCAAGAGAACGCCCCACCCACTTCAAGGCCGGCTCTCCAGAAGGCTAGACCGTCCCATTTCAGCAGTTTCGTCCAGCCCACCCGGCCTTGTGAGTGCATGGCCTACTCGGCCCAGTAGGACCCAGCCCCTGAATTGAGACGCAGCCACTATCAGGTTTGGTTTTAACGTCGACCCCAAATAGCAGACCAAGGAAGTAAGGACACAAGGCAGGGCAAAGGTTAGTGAGTTTATTTACAGTGCAGACAAAAAGTACCCGAGCAGTTTGTTTTGCAGGAGGTGTTCTGGAGGAGAGTTGAAGGTGGGATTCCTGGGGTTGCAGCAAGTGGAGTGAGAGGATCCAGTTGGAGAGAGGAGCAGGTTGAGACCAGACGGTACAGATGAAGACATCTAATAATCCACAGAGGTTGAGACCCGTGGATGAAGAAGGTCTTGGAGAAGACCAGAGTCAGGCCGTGGAAGTTCCGAATGGAAGAAGATGTCCCAGCACTGAAGAGGTGTCTGGCAGCTGCTTAAATAGGTGAGTCAGCAGTCCTCCTCAGAATGGCAGCAGGTGTGGTGAGTTGAGTGATTGGCTGTGGAATGAAGAGTGACAAACAGACAGAAAAACCAAGAATCCCACAATTAGGAAATAATCAGCAGCATGGGATCAGCAGCATGGAAAATCAGTAGCACATATCGCCAATCAAAGTGGTATTCTAGTGATTTTTAAAAAATTGTCATGTGTAAAGCTGGTTCTGAGAACTCCACAGCAGGCTGGCTTGAAACACATCAGTGAGGTGTTTTAAAACAGCTGCTGGCCTCAGACGGATGAAGTTTGCCCTGTGCAGGGTTATTGGTGTGGATTCAAAAACGTTCAATACAAAAACAACTGGACTTTATTTGTAACAGAAGACGTTTCGCTCTTCATCCGAGGAGCTTTTCCAGTTCTCCAATGTAGAGGTGTGGACATTGGGGAAACTAAACAGCCTGGCTCAACACGTGAGAGCCAGCTCCTCTGGACAAAACTCAGCTGTTCACCTCCACCTCACGGACAAGGGACACTCTTTTGAGGACCAGAATGTGCACATTTTGGACCGAGAGCACAGATGGTTTGAGAGGGGCGTGAAGGAAGCTGTTTATATTAAGAGAGAAAAACTGTCACTTAACAGAGGAGGGGCCTAATGCCTGGTACCCACTGCCCCCGGTTTCGGGCGGCTGAAGCGGCCGGTTTACATTCAAAGTCTATTGAGGAGACGCGTCGAGTCACGGCGAACCAGGAAGCGGCGCGATTCGAGTGATCGAAGCGGCGCGGCGGCAGCCTGCACACGCACCGCGCGGCGGGGTCGAACTGCCAACGCCATAAAATTCCATCTCTGGAGGCTCGACGCGTCCAGCAAACAGTGGGGAGAGCCTCTGCTATCTGATTACACAACCACAACGGGACTTTTTTTTTACTTTTTAAACTTACCGGATCCAGCCTCCATGAATTGGACCCAAACTCCGGTAAGAAACGTGGCATTTTTACAGTTGCTGCTGACAGGCTGCTGTCCTCTCCAGTGTAGATCACCCCAAACATTAAAAAAAAAGTTTTAATCTCATCGAAGACCGTCGGAGGTGCAGTTAACACAACAAATGAACCCGGAAAACGAGCTACTCCCCCTCCCTCTGCTACCCCCTAGTGTACGTCATCAGACGGCCTTCAGTGGCAGTGGGACCCTGACAAACGGCCAAAAGGGGGCGGCAGGCGCGTTTCGAGTTGTGCAGTGGGTACCAGGCATTAGATTTCAACTTTCAAAAACGTATAATGCAGCTTTAGGACTGATTCCCAGCCATGTTTTCACACCTGATGGGAACAGAGGAGCCTCATCTGTGAACTAGACCAAAGACCTGAAGAAACACCTACTGTTAGGTGTGAGGTGTGATTTGTCAATCTACATATGTATGTAACTTGAACCCCACACTCTCTGAATTGAAAAAGCTCCTCAGATGAAGAGCGAAAATCTTCTTTTACAAATAAAATCCAGTTGTTTTTGTATTGAAATTTTTTAAATTTATTCATCATGTCCTGGATGACTGAGAATCTTCACCAGTATTGGTGTGGATGCATGAGGAAAAGAGAAGCCAGAGAAGTTATTTTAGCATTGGCAGAGTGACTCAGCTTACCTGTCAGAGAAAATCATGGCTGGATGAGAAAGGTTCAGTGAAGAAGGACTACAGTAGCTCCAGGGCATAAACAAGACTTCTCTTCTGTCGCTTCACATGGAATCATCATTCAGATAGGCTCCTAATTGGATTTGCTACATTGTTAAATAATATACACAAATATGCTAAAACTTGTTTATTCTTTAACGATCATCATATATTCTTGAAACAGCTGTGATTGTTAGTTTTGTCAAGTTTCCGCAGAAAGATCTTCTGTTCTAATGTGGACTGTGTGGAGTGGAGCATTTGTGAATTTCTCCTGGTACGACCTTACAAAGGAATATTTTTGTTTGTTTCTTTGTTTGCTTTAGCTTTGCTTTTTGTATTTATTTCATTTTAATTGTTTTTAATTGTGTCCCTGTGATGGACTTGTGACCTGTCCAGGGTGTACCCCGACCCTCGCACACCCAAAATGGAAGAAGCGGGTAAACGATAATGGATGGATGTTTTTAATAGTTTCTCAGTTTGATGCTTTTAATTGTCTTGTCTTAGCTGTGATGTGGTAACTCTTTTTTGTATTTACCGCTGCCTATCTTGGTCATGTCACTATTGAAAAAGAGGTTTTTAATCTCAAGGGGATCTTCCTGTTTAAATAAAAGTTACAAATCAAACAATAACAAAGGAAACCGTGTCAAAGATTTGTCTCAGTGGCTTCACTTATTTCATTGTGACACGTGAAGCTTTAGTGTGGGAGTCCTGTTTTTCTCTGTAGTCACAAGATGGCGCCAACTAGCCACACCTGTTAACATTCCCTTGATACCCTGATGCATGCTCAACAATCCAGGTAGAAAAATATATTTAAAAAAAAAAAGCTAAGTCTGGTCCTCTGGACAATCAAAAAAACAAAACAAAGCAAAAAAAAACTGTAGAAACGTTTCTACAGTTTTTTTGCTTTGTTTTGTTTTTGAATGTCCAGAGGACCAGACTTAGCTTTTTTAGACATTCCCCTGATGAGATGACAGGAGTTTAAAATGGCAGCAGATGACTTTTCCTCGCTGCTGGAGCATTACATGCTTAATGGTAGTTGTGCTTCTTGCCACTTTGTGTGCACCTGAAGTAAAAAAAAAAAAGACTTGCCTGTGTTCTCTTGCTATTTCAGCATCATCTCTTGTCACTCACCTGTTCCTAAGTGAAGGACAAGGGTCTGGTTTTAACCAGGCTATAAACTGAGAAACGCTTGAAGCCTCCTTGTGATCTCCTCAGCTGTGTTCCTCGCCTTGCAACCACAGGCCACCAGAAAACTCCTACTCGCTCCCGACGTCTCCCCACACTGAAAACCTTGGAACCGCTTCTCTTTGATGACCCAGTCTTCCACCTGTTAGAACAAAGACAAGCAATAATCATCATTTCCGGAAGTACTCCTACCTGAACCTTCTCCTTGCTCCCAGAGTTCCAGATACTGCCTGTGCATATTTATTCACTGTAAATTACCGTATTTTCCGGACTATAGGTTGCGGCTTTTTAATCATTTTTTCATGGCCTGCGACCTATACTGTATTCAGGTGCGACCTATATATGGCTTTTTATAAAATAAGCTGATTTGTAATCATTTATTAACACAAATTAAACTGAGACACACTCTTAAAATAATGTCAGCTAACAAATATATTTTTTAGGTGTTTATCCTGCTAAAACTATTCATTTATTAAAGAAAAGTTCAGCTCAGACACATATTTGCTATAATTTTTTATCAAACAATTAATTGTTTTTAAGTGTTAATCTTCTTAAAGCCTTGCTGTGCGCTCCTGTGGAACAGACATTTGCAGCAGAGCTAAACACGGTCCACATTTTGACGTAGGTGTGACCTATATATGGATTTTTCCAATTTTTTGGCAATAATTGGACAATGCGACCTATACTCTGGTGTGACCTATAGTCCGAAAAATACGGTACAGTAATTCATTGGTTTTACGGCACAGATGATCTGATCATAAAGCTTTGATAAAAGCCTCAGTATGATGTTTTCTGCTTTAACAGAGGGAAACAGGCTTTGGAGCCTCGGTGTCAAACATCCACTTTTTTATTGGTCCTGTTTTTCTTTCCTGTTTTTTGGGGGGAATGTTGTTGCCCAATGTTTTAGGATTCCCACTGTTCAACAGTCCTGGCTCTGTTTTGTGGGATGTTTTTGCTGTATGGCAGTACATGTTCTTTTAAAATCTATGGTGCCTTTTCAGATAAGCTGTCCACGCCAGCACTTCCAGGGTTATGAATGACATTCAACAGATTGCACACAGTTAAACTGAATAAAACTGGCTACTCAACTTAATATTTAAGAGCTTCTGTGTTGTGTATTTTTTATTTATTTTATGAATGAACTTGTTTGATTTAAAAATAGAATAGAACAGTCCAGAATGTGTGGTACTTGATAAACAGACTCTTTCTGCCTGATGTGTTGCCACCAGACCTGGACCCAGCTCTGATCAGCTGATGCACACTCCACTGTTGGACTTGTGAAATGAAGTTAAATTGCCAGTTGAGGCACAATCAGGCCTCCATCACACAAACAGTCATTTCCTGTTTCTGAACACTGATAATTAATTACTGATAGTTCAGTTAATTTGAAAAGGAGTTCTGGGAAACATGACGTCTCATGTTGGTAAGACGTATTGTGTCACTTCCTGTTTTCTCTGCTGATAGCTGAAGCAATTTATTGAATCTTTTGTTTTACTGGAGTTATCTACATTTTGCACAGTTCTTCATTCTAGTACACAAACACCCTCAATACAGTTGTTTTTCTACTACTGATTTGTGATTGAGACACCTTTGTTCTTTCAACACTTCTTGGTTCTTATCAGTTTATTTTTAATCTGCTATCTCTTGCTAATATTTGCTAAGCATGCTTCTTCTAGCCTACTCTCCTGGCTTCCTCTTTTCTCACTTGCTCTTTGCGTCAGATGTTTATCTATTCCTCTGCCTCCTTTAGTGATGTAATAAACATTGTCTTATGGTAGCTTTGAGGCTATTTGAATAAGAAGCTCGGCTCCGCGCTGGTGAAAAACTAGTAGCTCGCCAGGTGCCCATATCAGAGAGCCACTGAGAATAATTAGCAGTCCTCCAGCAGACCCTGAGCAGCCGGGGCCCCAGGTTGGCTAGGTGATGGTACGGAATAAACGTAGTGCTAAAGCTAAGCCCTCAGTTCACCACAAACCCATTCACTTTTCCAATTTTCCTCACTCAGTGACACACCCCCTGAGAAGCAGACCCTGGTAATTGACACTGGCAGCTCCAGAGTCCGACACGTGGCACTATGGACTCCAGCAACCATGGTCAAATGCATTCAGAGGAAAGAGTGTGCCACATTAAATCTGAAACTGTTGACTAAGGCTAAATACAGTAAAATTGTTATTCACGTCAGCGGCAATCTGACCAGCTGCTTCGACCATCTGGGTTTGAGAAGACAGGAAGGAGAAACAAACAAACGCAGAATGACAGGTCCAGGTGTACTTTCTATAGGAAGAAAGACAAAAAATACATGTTAAGGACATAATTACAAATAAAAACAGGTAGAGTACAGCAAGTAAAAACAGCAGTGAGAAAATGATTAGTCCTTCAGCAGTCGAAGTCTCTCAGCATAACTAAGAGGTAGCTCAGGAAACCCAAGCCAACCTTAACCAGGGTTTATCAAAACGGAAATACCCAGTTTTAAAACTGGATAATGTGTCAGCCTCACAAACAGAAACTGGAAGTTTGTTCAAGAAGAGAGGAGCCTGGTAACTGAAAGCTCTGTCTCCCATTCTGCTCTTGAAAAATAATTCATTTACAGGTGCTGGTCCCCGGACTTACGAACGAGCTTACGAACAGTACTATTGTACAGTAAATTCAGCACTGGTATGTGTTTTTAGATGAAAGTGTGTTAGCTAACCGTTTGTAAATAAAGTTCTGTGCATGTTTATGAACCCGTATGTACACTTGTTCGGTCTCATGTTGATAAACGGGTGTGCGGCGCAGCGTTAGCATACATTTTCTGACTTACGACCAAAAATCCGGACTTACGAACGCACGTGCAAGGCGTTTCGACTTACGAATTTTCGAGTTATGAACGGTGCATAGGAACGGAACTCGTTCGTAAGTCGGGGACTACCTGTATTTATTATTTTATTAACCTTTACTTAACCAGGCAAATCCCATTGAGATCACAGATGCAAGGGAGGCCTGAGCCTGAAGGCAGCCTAACATGCATGATTTTGATCTTTTGGAGGAAACTGGAGTAGGGAGAAAATGCACGCAAGCAGGAGAAGAACATGATAACTCCACACAGATTTGATTTTAATATGATTTTTTTCGCCTCCATTTCCATTTCCTAATGTATCTAATTTCAGTACTTACTTGTCTGTCTAACAGATCTCACCTGTAAATGAGTCTTTGAGGCTCAATGTGACTTATCTGTCTAAATAAAGGTTGAAAAAAAAAAACATTTTCTGTGACCATCTATATTTTCATAATAGTCATGATTTTAGCGGTCAGATGTTCTTTTTTATTCCTAAGAGGAAGTAAAGAGTCAGCAGAAACAGTGTGGCTCAAGTATTTAATGTTTTTCTATAAGTTACAGTGTGGTCACAAGATCTGATAAGCGCTATCATATTCTGTGACGTCTATATTTCAATAATAGTCATGATAGTAGTGATCAGATTTGACTTTTTATTCTTTGGAGGAAGGAGAGAGTGAGCCTCCTTCCTCCAAAGAATAAAAATTAACATCTGCCCACTAAAATCATGATTATGATGGACATGGAGTCTGACATGGCGCTAATTTCTCCTGAAGAGCAATGCACAGTCTGACCTTGGGGTGAGTTTGTTGGGATATCAACTCCTCAGAAGACAATAAAGGCTGTTTCTATTCTATTATATTCTAAATATACACAGTCACAGAATATGACAGTGTTTATTTATCAGGAATTGCAAAGTATGATGTAAAAATGCAACAGCGCCCCCTACGGTCACAATATACAGTGGTCACAGAATATGTTTTTTTTTTTTTTGTTTTTTTTTTGATTTTGTGATTATTTTTATTCCAGAAAAAAAAAATTGGTTTCCTGAAATCAGGGACAATTCAACAAAATTCCAAGTATTTACAATAATCTTTGGCACAAGATGCCCATGTAATTAATAAAGTACTGCTGAAGCATAAAAAGTTGACAAACTTGGAGTAAAATGTGTTGTACATATGAGGGCAACAAGCACCAAGGTAATCTGTGCATTCAAATACATTAAAGCAAAACATTGCATTATATACACCTAGTATACCTGAGGACAAAAAAGGTTATTCTATTCTATTCTATTCTATTCTATTCTGTGCTGTTATACCACAAAAGCCTTTGCCATGTAAAATCCCATTTAACAAGTCAATTACATTTACAGAAGCTACTAAGAAACGTCAACCTTAGTGGTTAAATGTGTTAGATTCCCCAGTTATAATAAAAAAAAATAAAAAAACACAACTAAAACTAATAACTATTGGCCTACCATATCGTGTCTTGACGTTCGTTCTACAGCCTTTTTTTTATTTTTTTTTTTTTATAGAAAAAACAAGTACAAAAAAAACTTACAATGTCAAACATGGCTCGAGACTTAAGGCATGCATAGCACAAAAGAGAATAAAGGCACATAAACAAAAACAAAAATGTGTTTTGGGCAGCTTACAACAGAAATTCGTTACAGATTGTTTTAGTTTTTAAAGCTTTGGCATTAGTACAGTACTTTAAAGTAGCTAAGTAAGAGGAAATATAATTAGAAAACACTATAAATCTAGGTTTTAGCAAGGAGAATTTACAACTGTGGATGTAAAATTTGGCTAAGAGTAGTATTAAATTTACAACAAAAACTTTCTCACTTGAAATATTTGGACAAAAGAAACCAAACAGTATAATTTTAGCGTCAAATGGTAGGTCAATTTCTAACTTTCTATTTACATACATGAAAATGTCTTTCCAGAACACCTGAGTATGAGAACAGTCCCAGAAGAGATGGATGATGGTCTCCTCAGAGCTGTGGCAGAGTGAACACATTGGGTCTACGTTTGGACGGTACTTGGAGATTATATAGTTTACAGGATAACATTTATGCAGAATCTTTAGGGATACTTCTCGAATCTTATTAGTTATAAAGTATTTTCTAGGTAACAACCAAACATCTTTCCAACAGATATCATTAAATAAATTATCCCAGAAGAATATAGAAGCAGGTTTACTAATACATTCTCTAATTATTAATTCTCTAATACATTTGTTATTTGTTTTTTCACTTAAAAAAGGGTCAGAGTTACCAATGAATAATTCTTCAGTTAAATAGTTCGTGCTGTTTTGTACAGGATTTGACATCAACATTTTCACACCAGATGGAATTGCATCAAAGACAATTGCAAATTCTTTTGGTAGTACTGGAAAGTTATACGTAGTTAAAAATTCACTGTAAGAGTAAGTGTTGCCGTCTTTGTTGAATAACTGATGTACATGAACTATTCCTCTGTCAAACCAATTTTTAAAGAAAATAGATTTATGTTTAAAACAAATGTCTTTGTTATTCCAGATATAGTATTTGTGTGGAGAGAAATTGTGTTTGTGAACCAGAGTCCAGCACAAAAACAGCTGTTTGTGGAAATTGGAGAGTTTGATCGGAATTTTGTCAATGTTGTAATTACACCTTAAAATAAAAGATAGACCACCCAATGCTTCAAATACATGTGTTGAAATGAAGTTCCACAAAGAGTTTGGATTTAAGAGATATCTTTTGATCCATTTAATTTTAAAGGAGGAGTTTAGAGTCTGTAAGTCTAATACATTAAACCCACCAGAGCACAGCTTATTTATCATTACATTTTTTCGGATTAGATGAACCTTTTTTTTCCAAATAAAATCAAACAATGTTTTATCCACTTTTGAAATGATGTCCTTGGGAACCTCCAAGGCAGAAGTCGCATAAACCAAACTGGAGAGACCTTCAGCCTTAGAAAGTAATACACGACCGGAGATGGATAAATCTCTCTGTACCCATAAATTGAATTTTTTTTGAATTACAGTAACAAGGGGATTAAAGTTATCACTTAATCTTTGGTCCTCCTCTTTTATAATATAGATACCAAGATATTTAACTTTGTGTTTTACTGGGATTCCTGCTCTGTGTCATGTATCACCGGTGCAAGCTGCTGCAGTGACAGTGGTTGTTGTGCACCGGCTACTGTCTACATGCAACTTTTTCCCCTCATTCATTAAACTTTCAAATCGGGGACATTTTCGGGAACAGCTTTAGCCCGGGATAGGTCGTCCAAAACGTGGACTGTCCCCGAAAATCGGGGATGTCTGGTCACCCTGTCCCTGGTTGATCCACTTCGAGAATGTGCTATTTATGGTCCAGAGGACCAGACTTAACTTTTTTAGACTTTTATTGTGAAGAAATTCTAACCGGAACTCGAATCCCGGCGCCGGAAGTTGACATTAGACTGTCGGTTTTCAATCTGCGGGTTTGGATTTCTGGTCTCCCCGCTGCAGCACAGATAAGTAAGTCTTTTTATTCATGGAGTGGTATTTAATATTTAACTTGGGTCCAGTGAGGTTTTGTAAAGATCGTAGTTTTCTTTCTGTAGTTTAATTACCCAAATTAAGCTGCAAGCTAAGTTAGCTAACTGCTTTTTTGTGGCTAAAACAGCTTGTTGTGAACAACTCGTTCTTCAGCTGGGTCGAGCATTTTACTGAAAAAACCTTCGACTTGAGTGTTTTTGTGTGTTGTCATTATACAACATGTTTGTGTTTGATAATGTTTGAGCAAATAAAGCTGCAGCTAACTAACGCGAACTGATGAGTCAACATGGAAACATGAAGGGAACGATTTCAAAAGTTTCTTTCATAAAACATGTCATTTGTGGGTGTTTTTCTGTCTTAAGCAGACAGTAATGTAACAAACAACTTCATCTGAAGAAGTTTCGATTCTGATTTAAGAATGTAGTCCAACCTGTCAGCCTTTACAACTGAACCAATACTAAATATTCAAGATAACAGCTTCAAATGATAAAGTTCAACATCACGAGAGCCTCGTTATAATTTGTTGTGAAATAAGCTGGAAGAGCTGACTGCTCGGACAATATTAGATTAATAATAAATACTGAGCTTGAGGTGGGTTTTTGTTCATATTCAGGGTGATTTAAGAACTGTATCAGTTCAGCTGATGATCACGAGTGGTGGAACCTGATTTTCTTCTAGTTACTCTGTTGGGTTGTAAGAAGCTGCAGCTCAGTTTGCAGCTGGAAGCACATCTCTGCACAGATTGACTGACAGGAGGAGGTTTGTCAAAATGTCTGCTTAGAGTTCACTGACCGCTCATTGCACCTTTACACAGACTGCAGTCTGAGATAATCCATATGTGCAGAAGTTGTAAACCATGTGATGGAATAACCCTGTGCACTTTGCTTTCCTGCTGTCTGTTCTTACATTCACACTCATGGGAAAAGGACAAGTACACCTGATTTCAAAAAAAGGTTTGTAGGCTCAATCATCCAGGTAGATAACACACAAAATAAGTTAATAATTTCATCTGGACTAGTTTCTTTAAGGGAGAAACGCTGAAGTTTTCTGGATGGAAGACGAAACGTTTCTCCCTTAAAGAAACTGGTCCAGATGAAATGATTTAACCTTTTTTGTATCCACCTGCTTGCATTTCTCGGGTTTTACTCGCACACAACAGATTTTTTTTATTATTTTATTATTAAAGTTTCATTTTACATATTAAAAAAACAACATAAAAGATAATGGGGAAAAACCCATTTCACAAATACGTGAAAAAAATCAAAATATGTAAAATGAAAGGTGGCAGAAAGAAGAAAAAAATTCTTATTTTCTCTGCCCCTTTTTTTCTCCAAAAAACCAAAACAATAGACCTTTTACCAGTTGACGTCATCACGCAAAGCTCGCCTGAAACGAGCGTTCTGATTGGACGGCAAAAAGACGAAACTGGATTCAGGGGGGTTAGGAATGAGCCGGTAGCTTCGTAATGATAAGAGAGTTGTAATTTAGAAGCTTGGTTTCTTAAAATAGTGAACAACCACTGGTCAAAATGCCTGAACATTGTGCCGCGGATACGAGAGGAGGAAACTGTATGCTTATTGATGACAGGATTGCTTTTTTTTTTTCTGTGACAGCATTTCACCGATGCTCCCAGCAAAGCTGTGCGAATAACTTACAGAAACAGAGAAATGACTGAAATGTTTTCAAAGATACAGTGCTGTTAGACCTCAAATAATGTTAATAAAACATGTTTGTCTTGTGGAAACTATACTGTATATTTTTTCAACGCAGAAAGACTTCAAATGATAACAGCTAACAGTGCTGTATGAACAGGTCTGTTCATTTTTACGAGCTGCACGTTTTGACATTTTACTCACCTGTTCTTCAGTGGGGTTGAAGGAAGAATCTCTTTGCATGTCGCAGGTTGAAACAGGTTGAAACTTCAACACAGGCAGTGGACCGAGGTACAGAGAGGTCTCGTAGAACTAGCTAGCTGCTAGCTTAGCAGCTGTCCAGTAGCATTCTGCTGCGGGATCCAGGTTGTTCTCTGTTTTGTCTGTTTCCCATATCCAAGATGTAATGTTGGAACGTAATCCACGGAGCTTGGATCATTAATGTCCATGCCAGATAAAAAATGCTGATTACACACGTTGATGCTTCGTGTCGGGGTGAAATCCTGCCGGTACCGGCGCATGAAGCAACATTTTCCTCCACATCTTCCTTCTTTTAGTCGCTTTACTCGACTTTCTTAGAGGGACGTTGTAAAACGAACAAGTCTCACCTTTTTTCTTTTACTCGTTTACGTTGCCTGGAACAATTCTAAACACAATAAAAGTCATATTTCCCCACCGCGAGCGTTGGCAGTAATGATAACACTAGACGCGCACCCCCTGACTTCCCGAAAATTCTGGAAAAATGCGAGTGCGCATGCGCGATGACGTCAACTGGTAAAAGGTCTATTTCATCATGTCAATATTTTATTAAACAAATATTAAGCCAAACTGGAAAAACCTGCATCCAGCTCCTGATCCAGCAGAACCCTCAGTGGTTTCCTGTAGGGCTGAACAATTAATTGCATTTGCAATAATATCGCAATATGATAAAATTAGATTTTCTAATCGCGAAGGGTGCAATTTGACTAATCACGTGACACAAATCTTTATCAACACTTTAAAAAAACCACCACAAAGACCTTTATGATGGTTGCATGGCTAGAATGACAACAACCAGTGCTTCAACTTCAAGTAAGCAAAGTATCAGCCGACAGGGATCACTGACCCAACTGTTTGAACTTCAAACAGTAATTTTTTTATATCTAATTTTTTATATTTATTTATTAACTGTCATGTGAAGTTCAGACAGTAGTTAGGAAGTTCACTTAACATGTTTACTATTATGTTTATGAAACAAGAAAAAATAGAAATGGTGAAAAGAAAAGGCATAGATTTGTTTGCTTTATTGTAATCTCTGCTTTAAATAAATCTGACATTGTTTATTATAAAACAGATTGATTTATTGCTTCTGTTTGTTGAAAAATACTTGAGAAGATATTAAAAAAATAATCGCGTTTTAAATCGCAATTGCAATTTATAGAAAAATAATTGCAATTAGATTATTTTCCAAAATCGTTCAGCCCTAGTTTCCTGTGGACTTTATGAGTCTCTCCCTCTTCTTTCCATTGCTTCTTCAGTTCACTGAGTTATCTGCTCAGCTCTCTGAAGGTCCCACCACAGCATCTCACTCAGGCTGAGGTTCTGGTCTCTGACTGGATCGTTGCAGCACCTTGATTCTTATTTTTCTGACCCGTTCTGTTGTAGATTAGCTGCTGTGTGTGTGATTATTGTCCTGTTGGACACAGTTTGGTCCAAGCTTCAGTTGGACAGATGGATTCTTTTGGTCTATAGAGGAGTTCATGGTCCACTCAATGACTCCCAGGAATCCAAACCATCAGCGCCTCACCACCGCGCTGACAGTTAGTGGAATGTAAACGTGGTTTTAGAGAGCAAAGACATTCTCCGGCAGCCTTTCCAAATGAACTATGACCTTTGACATTTAACCTGCTAACTGAGGCCTGCAGAGTCTGACATGGAGCTAATTTCGCAGAGCAATGCACAGTCTGACCTTGGGGTGAATTTGTTGGGATATCAGCTCCTCAGAAGATTGACAGTCGTCTTAGATGTTTTCCACTTATAATCTTTTTCACTGTAAAATGACTCAGAATAGATTGGAAATGACCTTTAACCCTGCCTAGGTTGAAAGGCAGCAACAGTTGGTTCTAAGGTCGTTGCTGATGTCTTTCCACCCTGGCACTGCATTAACACACACACACTTGTATTCTAAAAACTTTTTTTTTTCTTATGATAATAGTTTAATTTGAGCTGAAGCTTTAGGCTGATCCTGAAGTTCAGAAATCCTTCTGAAGCAGAGACGCTGGACACAGCTTTTCCATTTTGGCTTCATTTTTATTTAATAAATAACAGAATGGTGCAATATGTTGTGTTTTTGTGCACTTAATGTTAGATTTGAGTAATTTTGATG
The DNA here is from genome assembly GCA_038048925.1 of Garcialebias charrua. Classification (NCBI taxonomy): domain Eukaryota; kingdom Metazoa; phylum Chordata; class Actinopteri; order Cyprinodontiformes; family Rivulidae; genus Garcialebias; species Garcialebias charrua. Next base: position 21,780 of record JBBPBX010020228.1, on the reverse strand, counting down.
TCCTGATACAAAACCCTGGAACTAAGCAAACATGCCCCTTCTTTTTCCCATGATTGTAAGAAAATATGCCATGCCATCCCTGCTTTTTATTTTTATTTTTGCTTTTATATTGTTACAACTGGCTTATACATGTTTTTTTTCTTCATATAGGTTTTTACATATCCACAGAAGAGAATGTCTACAAATGGAAAAAATCCTTTCCAACATATTGTTGAGCCTCTCTACCCCAACGATGCAAACAAGCAGTTTTACAATCTGTCCAAACTTGAAGATCCAAGATATGGTAACAGTGACTGAATATAGTTTGAAAGATCTAATAAAATGTTGTCATATTAGAAAATGTTCATCGTCTTTCTGTGTCTCAGAGCGTCTGCCATTCTCCATCCGGGTCCTGTTGGAGTCCGCTGTCAGGAACTGTGATGAATTTCTGGTAAAGCGCTCCGATGTGGAAAGCATTCTGAACTGGAAACAGACCCAGACTCAAACGGTGGAGGTGCCGTTCAGACCTGCTCGGGTCATTCTCCAAGACTTCACGTATGTCTTCTGCACACTATTACAGTACCGTACTTTTACTTCTACTAATAGTACTTTAGAAAGAGCAGCCTTCTTATTCTATAGTATCAAAGACACATCGTAGGAGGGAACCATCCTCCATCTTTTTCACTCGCTGCCTTTTGCTGAAAGCTGCTATAAATGATAAGTGAGAGAGAACAGAAACTGGGTGAAAAGGAACCATAGCCAGAATGACGCTAAAAGACCTGAAGAAGTACAAGACAATAAGTCTGGCTGCTTAAAAAGAAAGAAATCAGAAAGCGATCAAAATTTAAGCACAATACTTTTCCACTGCAGCTTCCACGGGATTTCATTTAAAAATAAAGCTGCAAGCAGCATTGAGGCCCTCACAGCAAAGCGCCGCTCCGGCCTTATTGTGGCGACCGCGGGAGCTCCAGCTAATCCGCCCGGTCGCTATCTCGAATGCTCTCATGCCTATCCCGCACCCGTTCGCCAGGGTGTGCATTTGCCAAATCTTCTAAATCACCTGCGAACTCGGGAGCTCCAGCAACGCCTCCCGGTCGCAATGGTGAACGCTCCCATTCCATTCCCGCACGCGTCCACCAGAGTGCAGACTCCGCCCATATCAGTAGGAGTCCAGCTGCAAGCCTTCCAAGTTTGGCTGAAATGCAACTTTCCAGACAGGAGTTTTTTGGATTTCCTTTTTTGTTACAAATGTTTGATGAGCACTTCCATTAGGCTTTTCCACGTCATGTGTGGTAATCAACAGTTAGCGAAAACAGTGCCAGTCTTATATGTTACACAGGACGAAGCTGGAAGAGTCACCCAATATTCGTGAAATTCTTGTGTGAGTGGGCAGGGCTTAAGTGATGTCATGGATCCACAATACCAGTTTGTCTTGAAGTGCTCATTGATCTAGTACCAAAAATCTGGTGCGGATGGGATTATGTATCACTGAGATAGGGGGCGCACTGTATTAAAAATTTCAACCGCAATACCAATGTGTATAAAAGTGCTCACTGATGAAGCACAATAAATCTGGTGCAGATTGTTTGATGTATCACTGATCTGTAACTGTTGGAATAATGTAGGGGCACAATTGAGTCAAATGGTAAACAACCATATCAATGTGTTTAGAAGTGGCCACAGATGACACACAATAAATCTGGGACAGGTCGGATGGTCTATCATTGACATATAACCAGGGTTTCCGCAGGGTCTTAAAAAGTAAAAAAAAAAAAAGGTCTTAATTTTGCTGAATTATTGTGTTGAAGTCTTATTTTTTTTTTGAAGAGGTCTTAATTTCGTGCGCCGTGGTAATCCTGCCTCAAGCGCTCAAAAAAAAAAAGCTTCCTACGTGACAAACATGCAACGTATTGCAGCTAGGGCTGTAACAATGCGTGATTATGCTTCTTTCACGGCGCTGCGGAGCTGTTTTGTTCACCAGTAGAGCGTTGTCAAAGCTGGCTGAGTGAATAAAGTAAAAAAAAAAAACTCTGCAGCGCGCTGTTTGTGGCTTGAACAGAGCGAGGAGGGAGGCAGAAGTAGAACAGAGACAGTGTTTTCAAAGTCTATTTTACAAATGACCGACGCGACGCAGAGAAAACTGTTTGAACCTAGTCAGGGAGCACCTGACGTTTCATAAAGATAAAAAACTGCAACATGCAGCTTTGAAAAGTGACGACGCGACACAAGATAACCACGCGGATGAAATGTAAACATGACCGAGTTGTAAACTAACTTCACCACGATGAAGGAAGAGCAGCAGGTGAGTCTATATTAAACCATATTTGTTCTGTTTCAAAGTGAGAAAACATAATGTCAGTGTCTCTGGTAGCTGAAGCTGCTGCTTGTTTCTTAGCTGTGACAGTGACAGAGTGTGTGTGTTTTTATTTTTAATTTAATGGTACAAGCAGTGTTTAAATGTGATTTATAAATAAATCTAACACAAAGATGGTAATAATTTAATGATTTAGCTTCAACTTTTAATTTGCTGGCAAAGTCTGAAGACATGGCATTGTATGGAAGGATGAATTGCATTTAAACAGGAATTACAGTAATTTATTTCATCTACTCAAGTGTGTGTAATTAGTATTTTATATTGTGTGTGTGTGTGTGTGTGTTTAACCTAGCACTGTAAGTGAAACAAGGCATTTCTTGAGTTGCTGTAAATTATGCTATAATACATATAAACTCTCTCTCATTCCAGAAAACAACAACAAACGATGACAGCCTTCGTGATGGAATCACATCATGCACACCACAGCAAGCAGCAGTCTGACTGAAATATCCTGAAATGAGCGTCACTGAGGCTACATTACGAGCGGAAGTTCTCTGGATTCTCCACGTGATAACTACATCACTCATACAGCGCAAATGAAGACATTGGAGACTTGTTTCAAACAATGTTTCCAGACTCGGACATCGCCAAATCATTTAAGTGTGGAAAAGATAAAACTGCATACATAACCCGCTTTGGACTAGCAGACTTTATAAAAAGAGAACTAATTTCCAAAGTGACTGGACCGTTTGTGCTCATGTTCGATGAAAGCCTGAATCGAACCACCAAAACCAAGCAGCTGGACACTGTAATATCACAGAGACTCATATGTGACTATGTCACTCAACATGGAGGCGTTACCAAAGTCCCTCTCACAAAAGAACTCTTGAACTCAGTGGCATCAGCCAGGTCCAGATACCGTCTTCATCTTGAAACAGAGAGAAAGAAGGAGTCTTTTGCACAGGGCCAAAAGAGAAAGGCAGCAGAGGATTACCTGGAGGAACTCAAAAAAAGAGGACCACAGTACAAACAGTTGCTGAAACTCTTTCCAAAGATGCAGACAAATTTGCAGAGCAGGCTGAAGGTAAGGCTGGCAGTCAGATGGCTCAGTTGATAGCGAAGTCAAACGTTCTGAGGAGAGCTAGCAAGGATATAGCAGCTGAGCTGAAGAACATTGAGGAGGAGATTCTTGCTAAGGGAGAGGAGCTCAGATTCATGTAGTCCACATACAAGCATCTTCAACCTCATGGCTAGATGTTTTTGTTCTCCATTATCAACTACACTGCATGTAAAATGTGTTCATTTCGTTTTTTGAATAAAGTTACTTTTCAAGTAATTTAGTAATTATGCATTTCTTCTGTACATTTCTGTCATGTACATATGTTGTGAATAGGTCTTAAATTTGATTCATACTGGTCTTAAAAAAATATTTAAAAGTCTTAAATTTGAGTTGTTGAAACTTGCAGAAACCCTGTATAACAGTTTGAAGTATGTAGTGGTTGCACAGGAGTCAAATGTTATATAACCAAATCAATGTGTTTAGAAGTGGCCACAGATGACACACAATAAATCTGGAACAGATCGGATGGTCTATCATTGACATATAACAGTTTGAATTATGTAGGGGTCGCACAGGAGTCAAAAGTGAAATAACAATAGAAATGTGTTGAGAATTGCTGACAGATGATGCACAATAAATCTGGAACGGATCAGATGATCTATCACTGAGATATAACAGTTTGAATAATCTAGGTGTGCACTGGAGTCACATGTTAAACCATAATATCAATGTGTGTAGAAGTGCTCAGTGATGATGCACAATAAATCTGGTGCAGATCGGATGATGTTTCGGTGAGATATGGGCGGCCGTGGCGTAGTGGTAATGGCAGTCATCCCCCGATCGGAAGGTTGGTGGTTCGAATCCCGGTTCCCCACACCATGTGTCGTTGTGTCCTTGGGCAAGACACTTAACCCTGAGTTGCTCCCGGTAGGACTGGAAAGCACCTTGCATGGTAGTCTGCCGCTACCGGTGTATGAATGTGTGTAGCATTCAATGTGTGTAGCACTTTGAGATTTTCACTAATGAAAAGTGCGTTATAAATTGAATTCATTATTATTATTTTATTATTAGATATACCTGGTAACTGTAGTAAGAATATGGGGGCGCTGTGGAGGCTATTGGCCACTTATGGATTCCTGTTCAACGGGTGGATATTGATCGTTCATAGTGATTTTGGTTCACCTCGGTTCAAATCTGTGGAATTTTATAGTCAAACGTATTGCAACAACGTCACTTTTGAATTTGCCATGCCCACGTCCTCCAGCGAAAACTGTTTGTAATTTAAAATAAGTCAGACCAACTTGTTATATGCATTCTACCACAGGATCATCCTGATTAGTTCAAGGGTGTCAGAAAGGCAGCATTCCAAGTAAAATAAGTGACTTCCTATTCTGAGAGGGCGGGGCTTTGATGACATCAGAACATGACCACAGAGTATTGTCGGGCATCCAACAGGGATGACTCATGCCAAGTTTGGTACATTTCGGTCTTTCAATGTGAAAGTTATAGCATTTTGAAATTTTTGGCGTAAAGCGCAACTTTGAGGCCTGGCCACGCCCCTTTACCATAAACGAAAACACAAGCTTTTGATAACGTTTACTTTCCAATGTGTTAAGGGCATATTAACCAAGTTTGAAGGCAATCCTTCAAAATCCCTAGGAAGAGTTCGTTAAAATTTGCAGTTGGAAACGCCCCAAAATTACTTTTTGACCCAAAATGGCCGACTTGCTGTTGGTTTTGGACCAGGACTCCAAGAGACTTGTTCATAGGTTCTGAGATGAACCTGCAGATGTTCACCGAGTTTCAGAATTATCGGTCCAAAAATGGCTTGGGGCAGAGGTTTTAAAACATTCTAGGTGGCGCTATGGAGGTTATCGCCCAATTATCATGGATTCCTGTTCCAGGGGTGGATAATGATCAATCATACTGATTTCGGTACACCTCAGTTCAAATCTGTGGAATTTAGAGCTAAACATATGGCAACGGCGTTACGTCTAACTTCGCCACGCGGCACCGCCCACTTGCTCCACCCAAAACTGTCAGTGTTGGAAAGCAAGTTACACCAACATGTCTTAGGTCACTGGGCACGCTATCATGCTGATTAGATGTTAATCATCTGCTCCCAGGGGTCAAAATACATAAATTTTCACCAGTCCGGATGCGTCTCCCACATTTGATGAGTTTTGGGATAAGTTAAGGCCCCCAAAAGGCCAATTAATTTGGTGGAAATTTTTCAGCTTGGGCCTTAAACACTACGATTACAATAGGCCTTTGCAGCGCTTCGCTGCTTGGGCCTAAAAATAAACTTTATTAATCCCAGAGGTAAATTAAATGTTGTAACTCATCATCCTGGTTTCATTAAAGAGTTGTTCTAGATGCTGATGGCTGTAGCAGGATGGATCTCTTGTAGCGTCTGTCTTACAGCAGATCTAATGAAGCCTCTGACTGAAGACACTCTGTTGTTGTATGACAGTCTGATGAAGAGGATGCTGAGGGTTGTCTATAATGTTCTTTATTTTATGAAGAATCCTTCTTTGTACAATCATTTCCAAAAGTTCTAGAGGAGTCTCCAGAACTGAGCCAGCCTTCTTTATGAGCTTGTTGATCTTTTTGAAGTCACTTGCTCTGGTGCTGCTACCCCAGCAGATGATGGCAGAAGAGACAGCACTCTCTACAACAGACTTATAGAAGATATGCAGCATCTTGCTGCAAACATTGAAGGACTTCAGCTTCCTCAAGAAGGCTAAACTGATGCGTTTCCAGTCCAGTCAAATTTTGAGGTATTATTTGAGCTTTTCAGATGTTAATCTCAAAAGAAAGTTCTGAAGGAATGTGCGGACCAGCTCTATGAGTTGCTGGCTGACATCTTC